>LUCW03000077.1:22500-60000 GCA_001586965.3 Sphaeroforma sirkka | reverse complement strand
GCGTGAGATTGATCGTGGTGTAGCATGTGCCCTCTGACAATTATTCTTGAGCCCAAGTTTTGAATTGAGTGTAATGATATTCAAAGAAGTAGCCTGGTTGCCGCTGGCGTTTTAGTAGCTTCGCGGATAAGTACTAGAGCATAATATTACAGCGGAATCGGTGTTTGGATTCTATAATACTTTTTGCTCATGAGCTCACAAGCAATGTACTTGACTGTGCGTTGCTCATATTCATACATATTCTCTCGCGGCTTTTCGAATGCTTTACATATCGTAGCGAATAGTCCCTATAGTGGCGTAGAATATGAATTGCTCTTAAATACTCTATTATTTTAATAATGCGCGACGCGCTTGATGCCAGAAATATTGCATCTGAGTATTCGGCAGTGTTGTCAACAACTTTCTCCCTTTGACTCATTTGATATATCATATGTCATTATGCTTACTAGTACGGAATGGCTATGACAACAGTTTTAATTGAGCCGGAGCTGAACGCACAGTGTACATGGCTAGGTCAGTTTCTGGTGACGCCGAGCGACACAGAAATGAACAAGGATACACAGATCTATTTAGATATGCATATGTTTACACCTAGTGCATCCGATAAATCCGCGAAAGCAATGGCAGAAGGCCCTGGGGCAGACATGATGGCGTGCATGTGGGACTGGTGTGAAGACTTTCAGGTGAGACCGCACGATGGGAGATTTGTTGTTCACCCAAGTCTGAAGATCACATGCCTCGTGTTGCAACGGGCGTTTATTTCTCGCGTCCAGTCTGAGACTGACTTGCCTGTATATCCTGCTCACTTAATGTAGCTGCGACCGTACGCAAGCTCAAATGTCGCTCTGCCTTCGTTCTTGTACCTAAACACCGCGTCCCCTAGGAATTCTGTACTTACAGTACTTAAAATCTGTCTCAATATTCGCCGCAAAGAAGTAGTGACGATAATCACAAGGTAAAAGTCGCCTGGTGAATGACTGGAAACCCTGATGCTGTGCCCACTGTCAATAGGTGTCTAGGATGTTACGATTAGCCTTCAACATTGGCAGTATAAATACGCTATGGTACCAAGTCAGCAGTGACAGCGGCAGTAGCGAGGCGGCAGTGCTCACTCTGGAAGTGCACGGCGAAATCCAGACCAGCACCCGCAGAGTGAACTGCAAAACGACAACGAAGAACGAGTGGAGGGTAAGCAAGCTGCCCAGTCTACAGTTTTACTTCAAATTCAGTCGTCCTATTATGTATTATCTCGATTTGATTTAAAATGGTGTACAAAAGTATGCAGATGATGTGTGCGGAAGTGTGTTTAAGATATTTATCTAGAAAGTCTGCGTTCAGAAAATTGCAGGCGTGCCTAGTTGGGCGGACGCGGAATCGTCGGCAATTAAATTGATCTCACTGGGAGGAAATCGCTCACAGGTGGATAGGCTGATCAGTGTACTGCTTGCCCTCGATGTTACGCTGCGGGACAAATTTTCCTATGATAGGTATGTTCTATATGTGCAATCAATAACTGATGCATCCACGTTGTCAAGGGCAACTACATGCTTATCATGTATTTTCCAGTGTTATGTTTTATCAGGAGCATAAAATTCGTGAGCCCACTCATTGTGGCGAAGCAAGGAATGTATTACTTATTTGCAGCCGAGTTTGTATAGGTGTATGTGTATGCACCATTCTCCGGAATGTACACGGAGGACCTAACTCTATTCTGCTTACAGGCTAGCAGTACAAATGAATCGCCATTTGGTCAGTTGCCATAATCTTCGTTCATCTTGGGACACTGTGGCTTTTGTTCCGGGGTCCCTTTCATTTTCTGCTTGCCACATAGCTCGCACATATCGCCTTATTGCATATGCTGAGTAAAAGGCTGGGCTTCTGCAAAAAGAAACGATACGCTCACGGGATGTGCCTTAAATATTCTTGTGCTTGACCATTTACAGCCCACCACAAGGGAATATAAATGAGAAAAATAGCGAAGTCGTGCGAGCGAGGAAAACGACACCCTTATGTGCAGCGTTACATACAATCCCTCCTAGGTAGGTGACACATCTAATAGTACTGCTTTAAACGGATTTCTCTCAGTACTTTTCGTCTCACGCATCATGTGCGTCGGCGTTACCTATGTATTTGTATGCATGTTGTTAGCGACGTCGTATTCATATCGAGGCACATTCTTGCCAAAGCGACTTTAACTGGTGCCATTACGATATTGCTGCGGTTTGGGTTCAAATTTCTCACGCTAGAGAGCACCCCAGGCGCAGTGCGATCTGCTCGAACGTACCAGTCTATAGTCTGCGCTAACAAGTGTAACTTGCCATGACGCGCACCTTACTACGCAGATGTCAATACTTGCCCACAGACGAAGTTCGCGATGGTATTCGTGACGATGCAAGTGACTCGGAAAATGAGTATGAATGGAGGCCGAACACTACGAAGTCTGAAAATTCAATGTCAGAAATAATGAGTTTATTGATGCGAGCTGGATATGATCCGGATCAGGAATCGCCGAAAAGCTTTATGGAGAACAGTGATGTGAATCCGAATGACCTGCCAGAGGCCTGTCGATTTATGTAATATTGTAAATTATCTCGAGCGAGTCGTTGACGACATCTGTGATTAAAATTTATAACATACAACCAGAACATACATACAAAAACGTGTGCGATAAGTAAATATATCTTACAATTAAATAGTGTATCTCTCACCCAGTGCCAGATAGTGTAGGGTACATGTCTTTTCTCAATTGATAAAGGGGTTTGGTGGCAGGCTTTTATTCTCTTTAAGCGTGAATGTTTGGCTATAGTCAACGCTTCACCATTCTATCCACTCGGTAAAGCACACCTATGTGCTGTGCGGATATAGCTAAATCAGTCCGGCTGTTCTTTATGATTTAGTCCCAAGACGAAACCACCGTCCGACTTTTCTTGATAGCAAGTCTGAATGACACGCATACCCAACCTCCGGGGGACAAGCTAGTAGAAACGCGAATGAGATTTCGGCATAGACATGTCCACAGAGTGTGTACATTTGCACGACAAGACCTGTCATACGCAGTTCGATTTCCACGACTTACAAGTGATTCCTTTGCGCACTCTATTTTCAGGCTGTATTTCATGTCTATACACAACGAGACTGCTGCCAATGCGGAGGCAACCAATACAAGCAGCAGGCATTCGCTAGCCCTGTAGACTGTTGTTCGTTGTACTACTGCCTTACAAATTGAGCTTAGTATGCAACCAGGAGCGCTCCATTGCAATGCCAAATTCGTGGTTGTGCAGGTACTGGTGAGCCATGTAAAAATCCAAGAATACTCATCCATCGTCGTCTTATGCTCTCTATCAAACCAAAGCCGGCCGACCACATCCTCTATTAGTCAGCAAATAGGAGACTCGTGCTCCTCTCGCTTAATAATCTTCTGCTTGGCATATACATATTCACGAATATTGCGTGATTCCGCGTACTGCGGACCAGTTATATTGTCTGGCAACAAAATCATCGCTATGAGTGAGCATTGGAGGTCGGTGAAAGAATAAGATTCGACTGGAGTCTTGGATGATATTTTGGTACTAATCGTGGGCGAACATCATCTGGATGCTTCTCCCTATGTCAAGACGGCTCGGCTTGGTACAAGACTAGCAACACTATCTCCATGAGTGAGTGCTTAAAGGTGATAAATGAGTATACGTCAACCAGGGTTTTCGATGATACACTTGATGCTCAGCGGTGTTTAGGTTGTGTACATATACTTAATATATTGCGAGTCCTATCCGTACATTCCTGATTATCGAGGATTGAGTCGATTTTAACTTTTAAAGGAGTGTAAAAGGAATAATTTCTACTCAATCTTGGCCATCATCCCCACACTCATCGTTTACTCGTTTTCCTGGGGCAAGACTGAAAAGATCCTGCAACTCGTCATGTCGGAGGTTTCCGATCCATTTCTCGCTGCAGATGAGTACAGGTATGGAATTTGAAAGTGCACAGGTCATGGACAGAGTGCGACTGATAGGTATGGATAGGACTTGTCTGAGAACAGTTAGAAAATGCTTTGGAAAGATTTACATACCCCGCCGTCACCGTCAAGTTGGCCAATTCCTTTTTCCGTTGAATCATTTCATGAATTTTATCTTCGAACGTGTTTTGGCATACGAAGTGATGTACAAACACACTCTTAGTCTGACCAATTCTGAAGGCTCTATCGCTGGCCTATTCAATCAAAAGGCGTGATAACAACTATTAGAATCGACATAGTGCTGGTTTGTACATCTAAGATAGAAGTTGGAGTATGTCTAATTCGGTGCTGATTTTCATCTGAACACAACTTTTAGCTTGCAAACATACTTGAGCTTCCACAGCCGGATTGAACCATCGATCATAGTGGATAACATGATTTGCCTGGGTAAGATTTAGCCCCACTCCACCCGCTTTCAGCGACAAAATCAAAATCTGCGCTATGGAACGATTCACAAGCTGGTCAATATTATACGTATGTAACGGTCAGATCTGTGGCTTATTTGGATACTTTAGCGCACGGTACATACACCCAAACAACGATGCAAGTTCTATCCCACCCAAAAAATCTGAATCCGAACCGAAGTGAATTATATAAACCAACTTATGAAGTGAAGTGAAACAGCTTGCGACGTGAAGATCGACACTCTAAAACGTACCGAATTAGCAGGATCAATATCAAATTTGTCGAGCACTTGCTGGCGTTTATCCACCGTAAGCGCACCAGAGTATACCAGTGGTCGAGTGTAGAGGGTGCGCGCTATCATATTTTTCAGCAGATAGGCCATCTTCAGATACTGGGTGAAGATCAGCACCTGAAAACGGTAAAATGTAAATTGCAAACATAGGTAGTACAATAGCAAGGGGTTTTATTTCTATGGGACATCGCATAATAGCAAATACCTCACATCAACGAGAAACGTTCACTGGAATTGATAATTTCGTGGGAGGCTTTCACTTCTAGTCGTATGAATTTATCAATTCTGCGCGTACGGTTCGTTACAGTGTAGGTACATACCTTCTCAATTCTTGCTAAAATCGGGCGCAAGAGTTCCAGCAGCAACTGCATCTTTCCTGAACGAATTGATGACAGAAAAAATTAATGGTGCACATGTTGGTAGCAGATGCACGCTGTACTGGATGATTAAGTCCAAGACGAGTATGTAAACCGACAATTCTCGGATTTAGCTATAGCGTCGATCATATACGCTGAAAGAACAGGAGCGAAGAATGATGAAATGCGAAGTCTACCTGAATCGGCTACCTCAGGTGTCCCACTTGTATTGATATCCTGTAGTATTTTGGACTCAGTCGTCTCTTGCTTGACGCTTTCTTCTGAAGTGAAATTATCTGCATGGAAATATACAATTGGGCTGATTAGCACAGACCTGAGTCACATTCACTCGCCACGGCCTGAGAACTTAATTCACATGTCGTATTTCCTAGTCAGAATACCACTATCTCATTTATACAACACACACATGCCAGGATGATTGCAAATCTGCTTGAGGGCAATGAGCAGCTTGAACACAAGACCAGGGGCAGATAGCCCATTCTCTTTCGCCTCCTCAATCTTAGCTAGAATATCGTCGGTCACAGCCTGGTACAATGCTCCCTGCTTAGGGCTCAGACTGGCGTATTGCACTTGCTCCACCTATAGTGTGATCGGCGGGAATTTATGGCTCAGAGAGGCGCTACGTTACAGGGAGTCAGCGGCATTTCACAACCAGCCGCACATATAGCAATATACAGAATATTGCATAAACAGGCCGCACATATATCTACACACGGTAACAAACATAATGCGCCATACATTCAGGTGATTCACTAAACCTGTGTGCAAAGCAAATTTGGATCAAAATAATGTGTATGAATGCAATTAAATATACAACTGCGAAACACATTGTTGTACAACACGTGTGGGAGTTCAATAACTAAACCTGTGTACAGACACGTATATAGTGTGCGACTTTAATTATATATACGGACAAATATACTCATAAATTTCACACAGACACGCACCCATACCTAACCGACAAGAACGTAAGAATGTGTTCTCATATTTGTAAATACTCCAAAATATGGATATAAACAAATATTAAAAATGACAAACAGTCCATAGCGGAAAGGGCAGAGTTGAATGCAATCGTTCATCTAACGACTCTCACGAGGGGACTGAGGGCACCATGAGTATGGCGTACCTAAATCTTCGTATGTATTGATGTTAAGAGGAAAGACTTTGACGAGCAGACATACTTTGGGTGGCAGCTCTTTGCAGATCTCTGGATCCGTTTTCAATCTCCGGAGTAGGAAGGGGTCGGTCAGCCGTTTGAGATTTTCCAAAACCTCTTCGTTTCTCTCGATCTGTATGCAACAAAAAAATCATGAATATATAGTTTACACGCGATAGACATAGGCCTCACACGGACAGGATAATACAATGCGATAATAAAATGCGATATGAGACTTGGTTGGGAATGAGTAATTGACAATAAAAGCACTTGCATGCCAGATACCTCAATAGGCTTCGAGTAGTCCTCTACGAATGATTTTAGTGTGCCTAGATATGCGGGCAATGCGAAGTCGAAGATGGAGTGCAGCTCCGACAGGCGATTCTCCACAGGAGTTCCTGTCATGGCGACACGGCGGGCGGCTGTTTTGCTGACCTGCTTACACAACTACTCAGAATACCAAATGAAAGCGACAATTAACACATTACAATTCCAAAATTGAAACTATAAAAGCACAATGTACTCTTTGAAAACAGTAATAACACCTCTACTCCCCTGCCATTTGGGACATCCTATGTCTACACTGGTTTCCTGTTGCACCTCGGCCCACTTACACGAAAAAGGAATAAGACGAATACACAGTAAAACTAATGAGGTGTCAACCTATTTGCTAGGTTCAATCTTTTCGGATATGCAGCCTATCGAGAGCTTGACACCATACCTTAGAAATTTGGGACTTGTGGTTCTTTATAGTCTGTGCCTCATCAATCACCATCAACGACATGTTCAGCTTCGCAAACATCTATAAAAAAACAGAATTTTACGTCATAAAGTGAACAGTGTTTATGGCCGAGTACCGCTTACCAATCTCATAGAAGCGGGGTAACCCATGAATCACAGTATATAAAACACACACGGATGCATTGCATTTAATAAAAATAACGTTGCGCGATAAGCATTAGTACTGGACGAATGGCAACAAGACCCTGACCCACAGATGAACACACGGCTTCGATCGCATGGCAATGAATATAGATCATATACTTTCGCATCCACCTTCAGAGTTCCGTAAGAGGTGAGAATCACATCTGCAGCCTTTTTCTTCGTGACCTCTTCAGCGATGGCTTTGAGTGTGTCTCTTGTAATCGAGCGACGCTGTTTCTTACGCGCCGGTTCAGTAGCATCCGAGGTCGACACGAAGGCGCTATTCGAAAGTATGTTCACTTTGCTATCATGGGTTGGGCGTGTATGCACACCTGCTTCTGATGTACTTTGGCAGTCGGCCTTGTGTAAGGGTGTGGACAAGAGAACTTGGCAATGAGTGAGAACCTCACGTCTAAGAAAACAATAATGTCGAGCAGAGTTGTATTAAAACGCTTACTGGCCAAAGACTGCAGAAGTACAGTTTTGACTCTGTATGGAAATAGCCTGGTCGCACTATTTGCCATGTTATACTAGAGAGCAATCTGTACGAATGCGAGATTTCTTACAGCAAACTATGAGAATTTGCTAAATTATATTGAGTACTCACCTCTGGATCGGGATTGTGTTTGCTGTATTCGTGTGCTTTGAGTGTCTTTTGGAAGAAAATACCACGTGCATCACCGTGATGCAGCAGAACATTAAGACATGGTGCAAACTTCGCCAGTTCTCTTGACCAGTTTGTGAGTAGAGATGACGGTGCAACTATTAAAGCAGGCCTCTCGTGGCACAGCTCATAAGTACATTTAAGGTGCTGCAACATAGCGATGATCTGTGAGCAAATGGTATGAAACGGGACTGAATCAAATCATTTCAGAACAATGACGTATAGATAAGGTAAAACTTCGACAACCGAATGCTTAGCGCGGATATGACCATGACCTCGTGACTCACGACCTTTTGGCTCACAACATCGCTTAATAACGCTCACCTGTACAGTCTTGCCCAGCCCCACTGGAGTCGGCCAAAGTTTCCATGGTCGATTAGAAAGAAGTAGTAAGGTTATGAGATAATAACGATTTGTACCACGACTGCGTGTTCAACGCATGTGCATCCTATTCTACAAAGAGGAGGGTCAGGCAGAACGACATTATAAACTAGAAATTTGTAAAAGACAAATTTTTCATACTGTCGTCTGCCAATACGCAGCCACCGACTTTGTCGGCATTAGAGGCCAGCCAAGACAGCCCGCGTTCTTGATACGGTCTCAGTGTCGCCCGCAGTCCTTGAGGTACAGAGACTTCCGTCACGCGCAACATGCGGTCTACGAGCTCTTGTTCCGAGGCACCCAGAAACATGTTCAGACCACGTCGATTTAATCCACCGAACTGAGGTGGCATAGGATGGAATTACGGGAACCATAGGTGCGATAGAATAAATTCCGTGCGGTTATTATTTGTGTACGAGCACCGGTTAAAGTTCATTCGCATCCACATATCTCTTGATATCCAGCTTCAATAAAATCCATGTTTATAGTCAAGTACACCGAGAGAGCACATGCCGCGTCTTGCTTTACAATTCGTGATGTTGAACAACCTTATGATAACCCTACCTGCTGCTTCAAGAGCTCGATCGGTGAAATTCGTTCCTCTACGCTTTCTTGAACACTATGCGCCTCCTTCAGAAGATTCTGGACCTCCCGAGCGTTCATGGCTACAAAACTGTCACGAAATTCAACCAACTGCAAGAGAAACCAACGATTTATAAGAAGCTGCCGACTTTTTATATTCTTAAGATAATGCAGCACAATACATCGACGCTGGCTCACGCTAGAAATCTGACGGGATGGAAAATACCTCATGACCAGTGTCTAACAGTTTTTCAAATTCGTCAATCGTGATTCTTTTATCGCCTGGCAGATATCGGATATTATAAAGGTATTCAGAGCTATAGGGTGAGATGACACGGATTTTCATATCAAAGCTAGCACTGAAAGCTCATGTTCAAGTAGTGCTTCAATCCTGAGCAGAATATAGCTTGGGTCGAACTTAGATCCAGAGGTGAAATATGCACTTTCGACAACATACCTATTGCTACCATCGCTTTGAACTGCAACAGTGCAGCGATCTCGAGATACCCCTTCACTCTGACCTGTGCCCTGTCATCGTCATCCTCAAGAGTGCCGACTACAACAAGTTTAGGTGTCAATACCTAAGGATACAGATAGAGCAAACGTTATTGCATCATGTATATTCAAAGTTACGAACAAAATAAAAGCTGAGTAGCAGAAACAACTTTGAGAACATATGTGCATCGATATTAGGCCACCAGTTCTGGAGAATGATCGTATGATCGAAAGCGAAATGAAGTAAGCCAGGAATCATGCTACTGCTTGTAGTCTGCTTTATGTGGCACCAAAGATGTTTTCAAATAACCACTGGCCCACACCTTAAGCAACCCCTTGGGGACAGTCAGTTTCACGCCCAGCATTGTAAGTATGCGTTCACTGTTGAGTGCCAAATTCTCAAACTGCTTATAATCAATCCGTGTCGTCGATTGCTTCATCAGCTCCCCGATATTGGGGATATACTCACTCAAGGCAGATAGCACTGTATTCAGAATAAAATATTAATATTGACTTCCTTGTTTGGAGTCGTAGTCACTACTCTCTCATAGTCAACAATGCAGGAACGGAACAGTACCTGGATAAATAAATGTATGTGGCCTTGAACGCGAATCGCACGTCAAGCAAGGGGCCATGCTGCAAAAACAGATGATAATAACGATCACTCTATGTGATTGCAATGTCTAGTTGGAAGTTCGAAGCAGAACAGCCAGTGCAGAGCCAGGTTCGTTTGCATAGTTCGTTGTTGTGCCGCCTTCAAGGATGTCCCGTACACAATCGAAAAACCGATCATATTTGATTTCTGTATAGCAAGCAATATATACATACAACACCACGTACGATGAAATCTACTCTGACGTGTAGATAACACAAGTGGATCAGAGTTCTCATGGTTAAATAAGCTTACATTTGAGTATGACCGGGGCTTTCATCGGCGAGTGTTGTATAATATGATGAGGATTGGCTGTATTCTCTCGCGAATCAGAATTCCATTTTCCCTGTTTTGACGGCGGAGACTTCTGCGTCGATTCCTCGAGGTCTGACAGTTTCTCCCCACGCTTGGAACTCAGATAGATAGAGAAATCGTGGTCGTCTCTGTCAGGTACCAGTTGTATGGCCAGCTCGATATTGTATTCAAAGTCCATGATCTCGAAGACCGACAGCCAGTTGACTGTGGAGGTGAACAAGAAGGCCTTCAATACCTTTTCTAGTCAAGAACTATACTGATTTGCAGGGAATGCTCATAAGGCATGAAAAGATCCGCCAACCGTACGAGCAGCACAAGAAACTAATGAGCGAGATGCGGCGACGAAGGGAGCCAGAAAAATACCAGCGAGTATTTGAGCAACAAACCATATAGGTGTGTGACGACCACTTATTCGCTGTGTCATCCTGACTAATACATACCGACACTCCGACCCAGACTCTGGTCGCCGAGGGTAAGTGCCATATACTGTTGTGGTTTGCAGAATGTAGCGTGCAACGGCTGTATTGCCGGTAGAGCCAAGCGATATACCAAGGACGAGATGAACATTGTGAGCGCTATCTCCGTGCCCGCCTCGGGCGCAAGAAGAATGTATCTGCCATCGACCACTTCATAATTGGTATTGAACATTACCCCTTGTGTCTCAAGAGATCCCCTAGCAGGTATAGGCACTGGGTACAGTTGCCTCAACTGAGCTGCAGTCTTAGCGATCGCTGTAATACAACGCAGCGGACGATACCGCACGCTCCAGCATCTACCGCTACCAGTGATGTCTGTGGGGATGACAGTGGGCAGGAAGCAGCCACTGGAAACACAGATGAATGCAAGCTGCGCACAATGCCAGAAGTAGCGATACGAAGGCGATCCTACGTGACCTGCCTGTGTGATTATGCTGTTAGTGAGGGTGTGAGTGAAAATGCATTACATCACAAACACAAGTCAGAGGAGGGACTTCAAAAGTGCTAAAGCTTATGCTCTGAATGATAGACATATACAGATTTGGGAAACTGACCATAATTTTCAGACCAGAGACACCGAAAGAGCATCACCACTCACGAACAGTCCATTTAAAGGCAGATAAAGATACACTCCAGCGAGAAGGGATGCAGCTCAGCATGTACTTACTGTTCTATCCGCAAAGTGCGCAGATTAATATAAAATAAAATACAATACTTTATCAATCGGATATCATACCTGAAATCGAAGGAGTAGTGCTAAGAGTGTGTCCAGAGCAACTACCGGCATACCCATAGATATAGACTGCGAACGCATCAGATTCGCCGGATGCAGCATATTCATGTAGTCCCCACTGCTTGCGTCGTTGTCATCGTTTCTAAATAGTTCATTGTCGATTAAAACGAATGTTTTTGATGGTTCCAAATCAGCACACACGTGCACTTTGATATGCGAATGCGAGAGAATGGCGTGCAATCTATCAACATCCTCCTGATCTAAACCAGCCATCCATACTGGCTCCGCCCGTAGTTTTTTTGACCCTTTACCCTTGGTCGTTGCAAGTGTGTATACTCTCAACAGAACGTCGCGAAAGTCACAGGTGGAATCAAAGATAGGATTCGGCGAAAGCAGCCGACTGATAAAAGACGTCGCCGCGCAGAGTTTGGGTAGCGCCACTGTGTCTGTGGTGCTCTGCGGTTCTGTGTGCCCATCGGAATCATGTGCGTATTGTGTGATAGTGAAGGGATAGGCGAGGGTTGTTGTGGCCTGGCCCACCGACTGCATACCCAAACTCACAATGATATCGAGACCGTGCAGTGTGAAGAGAGTGAACGGGTTGTTATCCACCTCTTTGATTATCTGTCCAGGTGGAAGTGCAATGGAGATAGAAGCTTTAATAGAAAATTTAACCCTTGAAGTGTTTACTCACGGAGGTAAGGTGTACATATGGACGATAAGCACGATCAAATCTCCTTCGAATGCCGTAGGCCTGCCTGAGATCGCCAGCGGATACGTACATCACCAATTAACATACCATGTAGAAAAGGCCTGCCTGGTGCTTACAAGGGTCTCCCGAGCGTTTGGTGCTCCTGCCGTAATACCCTCCTCCTCCACCCCCCATGTTATCTGGGCAATTACACAGTCCGTTCAACTCATGGTACGAAGTGGGCAGTAAAGCCACGCCCCCAGTCTGTGCCGCCAGATGTTGTATTGCCTTTATCAAATCAACGGGTAGATTTCCCCTAGAGGTAAGTTGCAGGGAGAGACAGAAAGCGAGTGAATACTCACAACGATAGACGAGACGATTAAACAGCACGTCTGTCCGGGAGCGAAATAAAACAGACTATCACACAGCCACTTAAACAGGCACAGATCAGGGTACTTCCCGCCAGCTACTAGCAAAAATTCGGTGCTAGTTATTGCGAATTTGGCACAAATTGTATCGGAAAACCCTCCACGGTAGCTTCACAAACTGTTCCTTAGATTGCACACGGACATTGTAATAACAAGGCTGATATGAACATTAACACATACCGAAGAATTTCGCCTAAAAATTGTGGGTTTTGCTGAATGAGCTTCACTATCGCGTTCTTTTGCTCTTCCTGGAAACGAGGCCATGTGCAGCTGACTGTGTAAAAAGGACTGGAAACTCCTTTTACCTTTGACGTTACCGAATTGCCTGTAATATCATATGTATAGATCAACTTACAACATTCAGTCGAAAAATGCACCACCTGATACATTGCAAATAAAAATCATGGAATGCAGGATTGTTCTGGCTCCAGAAGGGTTTACTGGAGCGTTTGAAGGTGCGAGAAATACTGTTGGCCCAGTTGTCTCGTAAATGATTACACACAAGTACTTGGTCGATTGTAGATAACAGAGAAAACATCCAAAAGAGGCTATACATGCTTTAAATCACAGTGCAAACATATGCATGAGTGATATGTTAATAATACTTAAATAGTGGCAGGAAGAAGGCCGATGGTATTTGCAGTACCTTTGATTTCCGTCTCAAACACTTTCCCGGTGCGGGCGAGTGCCGCACCTCTCTCCAACCTGCCCCCAAGAGATGTCATTGCGTTTAACAGCTCCCCGCCCTATGATGATGGGGCCATTTAGTTCAATTATGCAGTTCACATATAGTACGGCTGTATGAGCATTTATACGATACAAACTAGCAGGCAGTTGGCAATATCACATCTAGCTATATTTAGTTCCTTTGCCGAAATGCAATAATTAACATAGTCATCCGACCCTATCCTCCTCCCCCATGGATTTACGAGGCTCAAGGACTATCGCATATGCAAAGTACATGTGCGTATGCACAGATAAATTCCAAACGCACAGCAATTCTTTGACTATAGACCAGCGTATAATCTAAAGCTATACTATATAATATATTCCTCTTCGCTGAATACGTATAAGTTGATAAAGTCGAAATGCGAAGCTCTTAGGTATACACCTGTGTGCAGAAGTACACAATGATCTCGGAATCTTTATTAAAGATATATGACCTGAAGCAGACAACGCTAAATGAGACGAAAGTCTGTTTATGATTTTGAAAATGAAATCATCAAAGGTCATTGATATAGACATGTTCCAACAGTACAGATTAACATAGTCGATTCTTTCCCGGTTTGTCTGCTCCGACCGATTCCTTTATCCTTTCATACACCCCCCCTAACTACCTGAGGGCTAGAAGCTCGACAAATCGTGCATATCTCACTTTTTGGTGCTTTGAGCGGTCCCTTAACGGTATTAGGATTAGCCAAGATTATTTACCGTTTATGTGTAGTATATTACCGTCCTATACATACACATTGAATTTAGATATATTCTTCTAAGACCAACAACATACCCAAGGTGTCAACCCGAACGCGCCCTTTTTCGATGATGGCATGCTGTTTTAGCTACAGACTACTCCTAGGTACCTACAACAACGTCTCATTGACCGCCCCAGCGTACTTCTGTAGTGCAAATACCTGAGTGAAACGGCGATCCGAGTGTAACAAACAGAGTCACAAACAACGTTTCGTGTACACAGTACAACTGTAGTCTGTACAGGGTTTATGAACATAAAAAGTAAATGAATATTTCAAAATGTGTTAGTTTGAAGAGGAACTATAAAACCGAAAATAGTGATATTAGCACGTCATGGTTTTTTTTTGGCGGGCAATATAGTGTTTGAGCACCATTTGTTTGTTGAATTTAGTTTCACAGGATTTGGGATATTGTCCTTTTACCGTTCGCGACACAAGTGTTGAGCACAGTCCCCGGAGATCCGCCCTGAGTGGCAAGTGACGCTACTCGCAAGCATGGAGGGCACACCAGGACATGCAGAGCCATATGTAGAGGGGCATGCACAGGGTAAACTTGGCTGGGAAGGCATGACTGGCCTTTTGGCTGAGGAGAAGACTGAGGCTGATGACAAGCAAGCTTGTTCAGGAAACCAGACGATTGTGAATGGTGAAGTGCATGGACTTGTTGCGAGAGACAGTTTAAAAGGTGCGAACTCGGAAGAGGGTGGTATATTTGCAGCTCAGATAAAGGATTTGTCGACAAAGCGCGAAATGCAGCTCAGTTCTGGAAGCGTGCTCCCGGGTGACGATGCCGTGTCCACGAAGGACCAATCCGTACGCGAGACTGCCACATCAGATGCGGACGATAGTACTGGAATAGTAGTAGTCGGCGAGCAATCCAACCAGAAAAGCTGTACACAGATAACTAGTGACGGAACGAGTCCCATTCAATCTGTTGGTGGGGCTACCCTATTGGGTATGATCAATTCAGTCAACACATCAATACAGGCATCGGATGCGCCGAGCTCTCAAGGCGATAGTGCGCTCAGTATAGCCAAGGAAGAATTGTCCCCATCGACAGGTGAGAGTAATCAGAAGCGCTACAAGATGGAATCGGAGATAGAGAAGGATGTACAGATGAATAACCCATCGATAGCTGAGGCAAAGAAAATGAATACAAGGGAAGCCAACAAATTCAAGCCCCCCATCATAGATGTACCAACGGAGCAAGAGGACAGTGACGAATCCGACGACTCCTCGGATGACAGTGAATGGCACCCGGGCATGGATTCGGATGCTGATGATATGGCCGTAGTGCGGGTGGTCGAGGAGAGCGATGACGAGATGGCGGAGTGTGAAATGAGTATGGAAATGCTCGAGAAAAGGTAGGTTGTCTGATCATGATATGTGTACACTACTTACTTTGTAAAGCATTCTGCCCTACAGTACGATTATGTCTAGATTTGACTACATCGAATTAGCAATCGTAGTGGTATTTAGGGTATGTTATTGTCGAGGTATGATATACATAGCTGAACACGATTGTGTGATATATATATATATATATATTTTATATTTATATAAATTCATATATATATATATATATATATATATATATATATATATATATATATATATATGTTTAGAATATATATTTATCCATACATATATATATATATATATATATATATAATATATAATATATATATATATATAACATATAATAATACACATATATATGTATATAAATAATAACACACATACATATATATGTATATATATATATATATAATATATATAATATATATAATATAATAATATGTATGTAATATATAATAATAATATATAATAATAATAATATTATATTGACATAATGCATGTAACTAAATGCACCGCGCAATCATGTCCATGTAACCATATGTAATAATAATAATAATAATATATATATATGTAATAATATATAATAATATATAATGTGTATATAATAATAATGTATGTATTAATATTATTATGTTATGTTAAATAATATTAATAACAATATTATGTAATAATAATAATATAACAATATATAATATGTATATTTCTATTATTTTTATGTTTTATTATGTTTTCTATGTTTCTGTGTTATCTGTTTATGTATATATAGATCATATTGCAATATGTATTGCATATATATATATATGTGTAACCAATATAATAATAATATAATAATAATAATAATATGTAATATGTATATATATAATAATATATATAATATAACAGTAATATATAATAATATTGATGATGATGTGTGTGTGTAATGCGTGCATGTATGTATGTATGTATGTATACGGTTATATATATATAATGTGCATATAATGGTTTACATATTGTTCAATACATGCCATGTTTATGTTCCTGTTCACTGTTCACACACACACGCATATATGTATGTATGTATATATATGTATATATATAATAATAATATGTGTATGTGATTGATTGTTATTGTTATGTACATATACGTGAGCATTCGTGATGATTGTTGACGTGTTGTTGGCGGCGTATGTTGCATGTATGTGTATGTGCGTGCATATGCATATATGTATTATGCATACATATGTATATAATATGTAATAATAATATAATAATATTAATATGTATATGTATACATATATATATATAATATGTATTATTATTATGTTATTGATGATGATGATGATGATGTTATTGAGTTGATGGTAACGTGCATGCGTGCGCGCACGGCAATAATATGTATATTATAATAACATGTATAATATATAATATTATATGATAATGTCCTATGCGTGTTGTTGGCAAGTGCAGTATTGTTGTTAATTACATGTATAATATGTAATATTAATATGTGATGATGATGATGATGAGGATAATGTATGTATGTATGATATTGTATATTAATATGTATATAAATAATAATAATATATTATAATAATATGTATATGTATGTATAATATAATATAATAATAATAATATGCCAATAATAATATATGCTGCTAGCACATAATAATATTATATATATGTATGTATATAATTATGCATAATACAATAATGTATGAACAACATGTGTATATATGATGATGTGCATATGTATATGTATTATGTGTATGTATATATGTATACAATATGGCAATAATAATAATATGTATAATATTATGTATTAATAATCTATAACAGCAATAATATGCAATATGTATATATTATATGTTCATTATATATTGGTATATCTTATATAATAACAATGTAATGTATATGGATGCATTACCGTATGTACATACGTACACATGCATCATAATGCACGTATATTCACTTTTTTCAACCATGTATGCATATAATAATAATAATATTAATAATAATAATAATATATAATAATATATTTGTATGGGTTGATGATGCGTGGTTTGTTTGAATTGATGTGTTGTTGATTGATGACATGGTATGTACCTGTGTTGTAATTATGTAATATTATGTGTATTATATATGTATGTATAATAATAACATAATATATATATGCAATGTATAATATAACAATAATATATATACATTACATATGCTATAAGGCATAACATATGCATATGTATGGATGTTGCGTTGTGTGAATGTGTGGGTGTTGGCACGTGTTTGTATGTATGATATGTATGTATATAATATAATATGTATACATACATATATGTATAATAATATGCTTGTAATAATAATACGTGTATATCATATGTTTGTATGTTATGTGTTGTACATGTATGCTTAAATATATAGATGTTACTGTTGTAATATAATAATAATATGTAATATGCATGTAATGGGATATAATATAATAATATAATAACCATTAATATATGCTATATTATGCATAATAACATTGTATTATTATATAATACCTATAATATTAATTAATATATGTATATATTGTTATTAATATGTATATATATGTATATAATATGCCAATAATATGTATATTATTATATAATAATATATAATATAATATATATATATAATATAATATATTATATATGTATATATATATATGGCATATATATATATATAATATATATATATATATATATATATATATATATATATTATATATAATATATGTATTGGTGTGTATATATATATATATATATATATATATATATATATATATATATATATATATATATATATATATATATATATATACAATATATATAAATATATATATATATATAATATATATATATCATGCCTATATTTAATTTAGTATGTGCTGATACATAGTTTTTTTGGAGTCTAACCTACTATAATTTGATATTGGTCAACACGTATATGGGATGTGCGTGTTTCATATAGAGGAGGTATAAATAAGATATCCATGTTTGTTATTTTGACTAGGTATATATCAATATATACAGCATTGTGTATATGTTAGGATATTAGCTGAGAAACACACGTGGTATTAGCGTGGAAATGTAGCTGAAGGAAACGGTATGGCAGTCTATGGCAATTACGGTATTTCTATCCTCCTTTCAGAACGTACATTAATTCCGTTTTAGGTCTGTATCAATGTTCTGTACCTAGCTTTGTATCTATAAGAGAAAGCTTGTGTGTGTTAAATTATGACGAAAGGAATAGTAAGTATGTACACTTTATTTCGGTGAGCGACACTTCTAACGCATCCATGTGTGGGTATAGTAAATGACTTCTAGCAGGATTTGATTTGTAAGTGCTTGCGTATTGAGTCCGTACCATTTCTCAATCTGCACGGGTTCAACTCTATACACGCCGACTGTCTACTTCACTCCACAGATACAATCAAATGTGTCGGGTGGCACAAATTCCATCGGTTTTGTCGAACCCCACACCCGAACACTACCGACAGCAATTGACGTCAAGGGCCGATCATTTAGGCCGCCTAATCTGGCAACCGGAGAATTGCATAGACGATACAGAGCTAGCTAGATACTTAGAAGAGGCTCTCCCAACACTCAGAGTGGGCCGTACTGGATTTAATCTTCCCACACCACGAGATCTCCAGATCACTACAATACTAGCCACCCTCACGCTTAATGGGTGTGATGTGGAAAAGGTATGTCTACAATTTCAATCGGTATATTTATGGCTGGCGTGTCCTCCGAGATAGTATTCTGTCTAGAGTTGAGAATGACCTCAATATTGAACTTCTGCCATCGATTCGTACCTATTGGGCCCGGAATAAATATTCCTACTCTATTGACTGATGTGCATCCGTCAATGTAAATTAAAATGTACGTGTATGAGTATCCACAAACGACACGACCGAAATCCATATCAGAATGTATATCCTCAAAGTTCTCATGTTTCTCTTCGTGTGAATTTATACGAAGGTCAAGTTGCTGATTGAATCTCGTCTGTCATTCAAAATCTGGGAATAATCTCGTTGCTCCACTGGTGGCAGTCGACAGGAATACATTGATTCAGTATTCTGGAGCTGTTCTGCACTGGCGCATTTCATTTTTTATGTTCTGTGTCGATTCCCGCGGATGATACTGATTGATTTGTTTGCTCTGCTGTTATTTTTAGGCAAAAGAGGAATTACAAAAGAACACCCCAAGGACCCTTGCGTGGTCGAACTCCGATATAGTCAATTTTGAGATCGAACTCGTGCAACACGGGAAGGATTTCGAGCGATTTAAGGTAGGGAACTACATTATTACATTATCCAAGCTACAATTTTATCCAGAGATTTCTCTCCATTCCATGTCTCTAAAACTATACAAAGTAGAGCTTACTTCAGCCACGCTCAGGTTGCAGATTTAGCGGTCACTTTCACTGTCTCACGTTCACTTGAGTCGATTTTCAACACGAAACTATCCACCACCAGCAATCTTGGTTAGTATTGCGTTTCTCGTCTGACAATACGTCCACTTATACTCTACATATACTTTACAGATTGCGGGTAGAAGCTATAACGAGATTATCAACTTCTACTTCCAGGTAAGTGCGATGGGTATGATCTAACCATAGCAACCAATGATCTGTATGAAGTTAGCGAACAGTGACCATGTCCAAACTATTTTGATAGGATACTTTTCATTGCTGGGTATGAAGAGGGAATGTATGACTTGTTCCTGAATTAGAATTGGCCCAACTGATTCACTTCATACCCGTCCCACAGTGGATGCGATCGCCGAGATGTCGATCATTTGTAAATACCTTCATGGACGTGTGGTACAGGTCGAATTGCGGTCCCATCCACGACTGCAACGAAGTGATAGTGTATGTTATTGAAGTTAATGGTCGATGCACCCTTTGTGTTTGAGTCGCCTTTTTGGTTTGCTACCGTGAGGTTCCGTTTTGTAAGCGTAATGTCTTCCATACTCTTATTCAATTCGTAAGCGTTACACTAATGACTGTACCACTCCCGTAGTAATTGGAAGAGAAAAATAGGTCTATTCCGTATAGCGGCAGTCTTGGACAGGCGGAAGCGTGGAACTCGCTGGGAATACAAGGTACTTAGATTATCACTACGACCAATTCGTGTGTCTCAGCCTTTGTATTGTCAATCTCGTTTTCAGTATTCATATATTAACGAAATTACCGCACGAGCTTATCTAGAGCGTTGAAGTTCCGATCAATGGCGACTCCTCAGAAGCGTTTGTACGGATGTGAGCTGCATCGACCAATTTTAGTATCAGCAACTGTGCTTGAACCCGCGTCACAACAAATACTTATGGGTTGGAGATCAATAATCACATGATTTGAAATCCTGTTTCATATAGTCATGAGATTTGAATCTTGTCTCATACTTGTTTCAGCACGTTCGTTTTATTCGTCCTAATATCTGCCATGTGGGGTGCTGTTGTCTTCGTAGGTTCGATGGGAAGACACCGACGTGGAAACGTGGGAAGACAAGGACAGCAAAGGGCTCAGAACTAGTGAGGCTTTCAGCAAGTATACGAGATCTTTGAAAGAGTGAATAAATATGCAAGCAACCCTGTTTACGTTAGGCTTACATACTTAAATGCCGGCTGAGAGCTGAGATTTTATCCCTCCCTCAATTCGAGCGCCTCTATTTTGGCGCAGTGTACAAGGTAGACAATATTACTCGCGACTTTCTTTGTCGTTGTCTATTTGGGCTTACGATGATAGTGCTGGAAAACAGATCTGCATACGACATACGACCACACGATGAGCGCTTTGTTGCGCACATATGAATACTTTCAAAATATTGAAAATGAATTAAATTAGTATCCAAATAACGTTAACTATATCCATATTTCACGCTTTGCAATCCTTATGGGTTCACGAGAACCAAGAAGGTTTACAAATAAACACCATTGAATGTAATTTATGGCACGGCCACAACAGAAATAGATGCAAAGAGGTCAGAGCATACCTTCGAAATAGATGCAAAGAGGTTAGGGCCTGTCTGATCGACGGACGCGAGCGAATCCACACAAGTACAAATAATCATATACAACCGTAGGTCGTACTAAAATACACAACGTGAGCGACCAACCTATCGACTTATTACACGGGTGAGTTTTATCTGTAGTCTAGAACTGCAACAAGAGTACTTACTATCAATCACTACCTATGAAATACTGAAAGCTAAAGTCTGCATGGCCAAACGACTTCTGTCGACCGCAATGCACTACTTCATATAGTACGCTATTTTGTTATTTTATTGCCATTTTATCGAGGCGAAACCGCACGATGAGGTACTATTTATTGTGCAGGACTGCAAGACGATGTATATGACGACCATCCTCGCCATTAGTTGACGTCGTTGAAAGCTATTATTGAGGTGTGTCCTATATATATATCTGCTAGATGGCTATATATACAGTAAGATGGCCCTGTATACAGTGTACACAGTATGAGCCAGTCTACACGCCTACAAAGAACTCCACCTTTGCTTATCGTCGTTGTTTTGTTTATATTTTTGATATAATTGAGGTATACCCCGCACGAAGCGGCGTGTTAAAAATTGACCAGGGCCGTTAGGCACCTGATACTGGAATGGATTGATTGTTTTCAAATAGCGAATAAACAGACCTCAGGAGACCTTCATAGATACTGTTATTGCACTCTGCACAAAAGATAGCGAGTTCAAGTGTTGTCGGAGTCCTATTTATATGTTATTCGCCGTAGTTCATTGTTGTGGTCTGTATTTGGTTGTTTACGAATTACATACACGTATAAACCAATGGGATCTTCTCACGTTGACTACCATTCTACACCGCTACAGCCTCGCTCTCGAGTCTCTAACTACTAAAAATAACCCCAATCCGTTTAAAAAAACGTATATTTTTTTGGTGAATGGACACGCTCAATCTATTCTTTTTCTACAAAATATGTAAAAGGCTGCTGCGAAAAGTGGTGGCAGTACTAATCGACACCTTAGGCAATATAATGACAGGGCTCCGAACATGCACCCAAAACTATACAACAGGGCCAACACGATCGTATATTTCAAATTCTATACGTTTTTACATAAAGCCAACTGGAAACCCGTTTTCAACGCGAGGTTGGACCTCGAAATGTGCTAATAAGCTATTGACTCATTGAGTTTCAAAAATTGGCGGGATTTGAATTTTTCAGTCAAATATTATTGGTTGACGAGGGCAAAAATCCGTCATCACTTTGCGGGAAAGCCTTCAGAAGTTCCGATATTAATATGTAAAATGACAGATAAAAAAAGGGGATCTGTCATTTTATCATAATAAACAACTTGTACCGTAAATCGATGCATCCCACCGCTCTAAGGATACAACTACTACTAGAGTGTGAATGGCAGCAACATAACAACTAATGTAATAAAAGTTTGATTAGCTTCTGATAGATCATATCACCATTTTATTGCACGAAGGTTGTGAACAATCACTCGAAGTGTATACAGTATAGCCTAGTTGCTGGATATTGTCCAATACAAGTGCCAAAGAAATCATAAAAGACTCACAAAATATGTCGAGCAAACGAACTGTGACGCCAGGTGGCAAAGGGAAAAAGCGAGCTAAAAATGATGTAAGTATGTGAAGCTCACTCAGTTATAATAGCATTGCACAACAGGTGTGATACTTGTATGAGTACCAAACTCGCATATATATATATATATATATATATATGTGTGTGTGTGTGTGCATGTATGTATGTATGTATGTATGTATGTCTGTATGTATGTATGTATGTATGTGCACGTATGTATGTATGTATGAATGATATATACGCATGTGTGTGTAGTACGTACGCACGTACGTACATATGTACGTATGTATGAACGTATGTAGGTATGTATGTAAGTATATATATATATATGTATATATATATATATATATATATATATATATATATCCATATATATATATATATATATATATATGTCTGTGCGTACGTACGGATGTATGTACGTACGTAGGTATGTATGCATGCATTTATGTATATGCATGTATGTATGTATGTTTTTTATATACGCATGTATGTATGTATGCATGCATATATTTTTTTATATAAAAATATATATATATGCGTGCAAGTGTGTTGTATGTATGTTTGATATTATATATATATATTATATATATATATTATTACTACACATGTATGTATGTATTTAATTATACGTATGTATATATATATATATACATACATATATATATAAACCCATACATACATACATATATATATAAATGCGCCCGGTACGTGAATGTGCGGCGAGCGTGCGTGTTGTGCGCGGTGCAGTATTAATGTTCCCGATTTATTATACATTTGTTTCGGATGATGTAATAATATATTTAATATGTATTAATATGTATATATGTGTATTATATTATATGGTGTATATGTTGATATATATATATATGTATTATAATAATATGCATATATATATATATATTGTATGTATATATTATTGTTATATATTATTAATAATATGCTATTATTAATAATACATTATATATTATTCATTACATATGCCATATATATTATTAATACACATATATGCAATATTATATTGGTATTATTATATATATGCATGTATAATAATTATTATTATGTATATTATATGTATTATATAATAATATATATTATATATATATATATTATATATATATTATATATATATTATTATATATATATATATATATATATATTATATATATATATATATATTATTATTATATATATATATATATATATATTATTATATATTATATATACGCATTATTATTACATATATTGGCATATATATATATATATATATAATATATATTATATATATATATATATATATATTATTGTGCATGTGTGTGTGTGTTTTATTTTTATATATATGTACATATATATGTATAGGAAAGGAAGGGGAGTTGTCCCTGTGTGGCTGTGAGCGGACGTGTGTGTATCGTTATATATATATTTATATATATGTATATAATGCTCTATATATATATATATATATATAATGCTATATATATGTATATATATATAGGAGGGTTGAATTTTGTGTCTGTGTGGTTGTATGTGCGTAGTTGTGTAGGCTGATGTGTGCGTGTGTGTTTTATATATATATATATATATATATATGTGTGTGTGTGTGTGTGTTATACATATATATATATATATATATTATTATTATATATATATATATATATATATATATTCATATATACATATGTATATGTGTGTGTATGTGTATTTGTGTTTTTTTTTGGTTGTGTGTGTGTTTGTGTGTGTGTATTTGTATGCACATTGATAAGTTTGTACTAAACTTGAATTGTAAAATCACTTAGGTTTCAATGCCCTGATTTTCGTACTTTTGTGATAGGCTATCATAGCTATCGTCTATATAGATGTGGCCCGCATATGAAAATGTACTTGCGCTGATGTTCTGGCACATGTACGCCAGCGAAATTTATAAACCAGCTTTGGTCTACTCATACTCGTTTGTTCAAACGCGGGACCACAGGGATCCTTCCATCACATTCACAAGATATAGATTACAATTGTATGCCGGAAATATATCACATGCTGTGGCTGGGGGAATAGTCATATGTGCCAGGTTTACTCCTAGCTCGTATGCAGTGCTAGTAACGGGTGGTCGATGGTGGCCATCAGATAGAATCGAATCAGAAGCCTGCGTAAGATACTCGTAACAAAACTTCGTGTCTCAATCATAGCTACAACCAACAAAGGTCAAAGCAAAATGAAAGCGAAAGTACACCCACCGGCTAAGAACGATGCTCTAACCTCCTCTTACCTTACCAGACGCCCGCGAATTTAAATAGAGACTTGAATAAGCTGCGTGGCTTGGCCGCCAGCACACTCGTGGAAATGGACGCTGAGAAAATCAACGTCTCGGATTTGGCTCTCCTCAATTTGGGTCGAGCGGCGAAAGAAATGACTGATGACGAGGTCAAAGATGAGATTGAGACGATTATGGTACAGGCAGCAAAAGGAATACTTACAGGTTTGTTGATTTTTTCACAGATATAGCATATACCAGAATGCTGTTGTATCCACATGTGGACAGCTTTTGTTTAATACAATACCTTGTGTACGTTGTGAGAATATCAATAGCTAGATTTTAAAATGGCTATCCATCTCGTGCTCATTCTTTGGGAACTCCCCTCCCTCGGTGTATTCGGCGAGCGGAAACATCAGCGGCTGAGCTCGTGCCTCAAATGTCAAATTGTTAAATGATTTGCAAAGTGGCAAAGCTTGCAAATGGGTTTAAAGTGAAGTGTGTGGGTTGTGGACCTTTCTGATAACTTTGCCATCGTGGAATTGGCGGTTCTGTCTAGATAAAGTTTGAGTGACAATCGGGTTTGGGAGATTCAGATCCTTTTATCAGTGTCGTTCCCGTTTTAGAGAGCGAGAGAAGGGCAAGACCACTTTTTAAGTGACAGGTTTGTGCCGCCTTTCAAATTAAACTTGTCCTGGATATGCGAAGTGCAGAGTGTAATAAGAATATCTCATATGTGCCTGTGTGAGCAAAGTATCAACATTTGTAATCCTGCTTATAGCCGGGTAGCACAGCTCGTGTGCCCAAATATATACTGATAGGTACCGTTGCCAAAGAATTGTTCTTACATAGTCTTGGCCACCTATTGTGGTACTATGATCCACTCGCTCCGCCGGGATGATTTTCAGCTGGAAATATCGGACAGCCACCGCAATCCTTCTAGTTGTCATGTATATCCGCGCAGGGTGTCGCGCGGTAGCTTCTGAACATCTCATACATCCTCACGTATCTCAGGCAATGGACTAGAATATGGTGTAGCTCTTCGAGCCGCATCAAATCAATTATATATACCTGAGCTGGATCGCCTGGTGTTGAAGGATGCAGTGTCCTCTAGACCCTTCAGGTAAAATGTGTGCACGGGCTGTATAGGTCTACTTATTTTGTGCACCCTACGATGGGCCCCGAAGTCAAATATCAATGATCTGTGCGGGCCTGCGTTTCCGCAAAGCCATGCCAAAGGGTGTCTTCGGCTTAAGGAATACTACCTATATGAAGTCCGGATTGTATCTATAAGTGCCTTTTAGAATGAAGCACATTGTCATACAACCGTTGGGTACTGTGGATTGGGTTCACGAGCTCATCACAGCCGCACACGCGTACATTACTTCCACATTTCCAGTATATATGTATTTATACACTTATAGCCTTCCTTTCCAGTTGATTACTTTCACATGATATATATATGTATATATATATATATATATATTAATCACATACCTGCCCATTCGGCACACCAGCAATGTGAGCTCGGTGAAGAAGGTGGCGATCAGCACGAGGGTTCTATCACTCATACACGAGGTTGTCTCGAAGAATATACACATCACCAAGGTGAGTGTACACTGTGAAAGTATTCGATCTTTTGTTCTACACCATGACCCAATAATCCCTCATCGTTGGTGCATTCAATAATCACTCAACTGCACGATGGTGAGTAGCTCTTGTCGTGTTAGTTGTACAATTTGAGGTTGATTTGATGCTACCCGAAAATTGCACCCGTGTGCACTATAGGGTCTGCTGTCCACATCGCTGTATGCATGAATCCCGTTCATCAGATTCGCCTTCTGGGGCCGGCCATGGAATGTGACACCACACAATCCTTGTATGCTTTTGAGCCAACGTATGCACTTAGGTGAGTTTTTATCCTTATCGCGACACATCGAGCACACCTATAGGAGCTGCTTCTAACCTCTATTCATTTGAATTTCTTCGTCGAATCCCAGCGAGATCTTTTCTACACAGATGTCAAGCTATTCACGAAACAGTCTGAATCAGATGCGATTATTGAGGACGTTGCGACGATGATAGGATGCACTAGGAATAGTCTCAATGTCGTCGCATCCGAGAAGGGTGTTGTGGTATGTGGTCTGTGTTGTATTTTGGCTCTCGATTCTGTACAAGGGCGGTGTACCTATGATGTGTGGCTTGGGTACCACAATTGTAGGACTTGCAGTAATGTGGCTTCGACCAGGTTTGATCATCGACCGGTTGATCATACTAACTTTATGCAGTCAACGAAAGGTAGTCCCTTCCGTATCCGCAGGCTCGTGATTGCGATCCTTTCCGCATCTCATGCGCGATGCGTCAAGAGCCTGCGAGTGCATATGCTCTGTACCTAGTCACAGAGTACCGGACCAGCTTGTCCCTTTGATACTTGTGTTGAACATATGGCATAAATCTCAACAATACATATTGATGATATTTCTTATGTAGGTTATGTAGTCATCAGATATATTGCGGATTCGAATGCCTAAAAAGACTCCATCTCTGATGCCAATCTTACCTTTGTACTCCTTCACTGAATTGAAAGGTTGGACGGATGTCATTCCGGGACGATGGCGATCTCATCGACTGCACAAAAATGGGTGTCGGCGGGAAAGTCATTCCGGGTCTCATTGACAGAGTGTCTGACATAAAGGCGAGTTGTTTATATACTGGTATTCGGTGTAGTGTGTCTTATTTCGTACTATGGTGTTGTGCATGCACCCAGCTTAAAATATGGGCCAATCAGTCCGAATGCCTGAGTTCAATGTCATATATAGCAACTGCCAGCATGTGCACCCCGGGATCTGTAGCCCACTGTACACTTCATTGTCACTGTTGGTACATGCCTTTTCTGAGATCGTATCGGGCGCACTTCGCGCGAATCGCTCTATGCGTGTGCTTGAACCACATTAAAACCATGCGACGTTCTCGATTGAATTACTTTGTGGGACTCAGCCATGCCTTTGAAGGGTTGATTTTTCGTGCGAAACAAAAGTGGGACTGAAATAGCAAGCGAGTTATGGATCTAGTTGTTCAGATGCCCTTAGTGGCTGATAGTTTGGTCGACAGATCAAATGATTCCTTTTGTGCTGTATTTTTAATCCACAACAGACCCGTACACCGATCAAGATATGTCTCGCATTGATTGAGCTTTTGGATTCAGAACCTTACTTTCAAATTGCAATCTATATATTCGACAATGTACCCAGGCTTTCGTATTACAATCCTCGCTTAGTCCTTCGCAGAACGCTTAGGCCACGTTTGTGACGCTTTCTAATCCTACGTCACCGTTGCGCTTGTTTAACACCGCCACAGGGCGATGCTGAGTTTGTCCTTCTGGTGGAAAAGGATGCAGTCTTCATGCGATTAAGTGAAGACAGGTTTTATAATGACTACCCATGGTATGCACCGCATGAACGAGCACAGAATACGTATATTCAGATCAATGGACCTGCACCTATGCGAACGTCCTCGTGTGAATGACCAGGACTATACTTGTACACATACACACATATCCCTGCATCTTTTTAATGTCCACGTAGGGTAGTATCCTGTGTGGTCTTCGGGGTTATATCTGTAAAGCATCACGTGCATATGCCCCTACATTCTTATCTACGTACTCGCGAGAGTGTTCAGTGCCACAGTGTCTATAGGAATTGGGCTGGTAGATATACCTACCTGTCAGTTGTCGGGAGCGGTGCCATTCACGATGTGTCATAGTCGGTTGATTCCACCCCGTGAGCCCATTGTAGGGAACTATCAGCTGCGCAGGAGTACGCGCGTATCATGGCATATGTTTATAACTAGTCATACCCTGCTAGTAGCATCGTTGGCCCCATATTTTCAGCCACAGCATGTCAGCACACCTACCTGTATGATGTCCAGGTGTATCTGAGCTCTCAGTCGGGGCACTCAGTAAATATACGTTATCTAATCATGTGCTGCCACTGCATTGGCGTTTGTCCTCACGTCTCAGCATTATAATCACAGCTAAGGGGCAACCAGATATAGCGACCCGTTTATTTCTCAAGAGGATTCGCACAATTCTGAAGATACCTATCCTGGGGTTGATGGACTCTGATCCCCACGGCCTAAAAATTCTATCCGTCTACATGCACGGAAGTATGTGGCCTGTGCACGTGTATTTGTATGTAGTATCTTGTTGTTTCAATAGCTTGGGTTTAATCTGTAGCTGTGTTCTGCTCTGTACTTGAAAACCATCTTTGGGAGACTTGGTACTCTTGCAGTTCCAAGCAGTACCACCGGTTTTCTTTATCTGCACTCCATAGATATTGCAACTCAGCATAATACGCACGGCAACTATAGTGTATATATATACACACGCACACACACACACACACACAGGGCTTTTTAGATTTGGCACCCGCATGTGTTTTTAGTTGTTCTCGGAAATGTTCATTCAGTTTGTACTTTCGATGGAAGGCAATCACATTGATTGATTTCAAAGCCTTGCTCCAGTTTCTACCAGCGTTGCCTTTTACCCCCCCCTAGCAGCAAGAATATGATCTACGTTCTTAGAGTAGTCGTTTTCTGTGCTTTGCTACTACTGTGTTCAAGTTAGGGAAGCATCACTCGATATCATGCAATTATCGAAGCCTCTCCATGGCAGAGCTAGTCTGTAGTGATCGAGACAAAATATTTTACAATTCCGACATGTACTGGTGTGAGCCTAGAAGAAAGCGGGGAAGTACTAATACTTCACCATTTGTCTCATAGTTGATATGCTTTCATGTCGATCGCTCAAGGATTCGCCTGGTGCATGCCCACCGAGACCACCTGGTCATTTCCGCACCCACGTATCTTCATAACAACAAAAAAAGTGTCACGTTGTAACACAACGAACATTTCTATTAGTAGCAGTAACTTCCAGATTTGTTGATGCTGCATATAAAAACAATTACAATCGACTGCGGTTCCGCCGGAAATGAGACGAAGTTTCCTATTTACAACGACTATGTGTGCGAGTCTGTGAGCAGTACTTTATAGGAAACATCTTCGTAGTTCTCGACGCGCGTGTACAAATAGCTTTGGTTTATATTTGCTATTTTACTCACGCGCGATAAAATTCACAGGCAAAAATATGTCGTACGATTCCGAACATCTGACGACAGCGGACATCAAATGGCTGGGCGTACGACCGTCTGACTTAGAGCGGTACAATATTCCAGTTGAGTGCCGGCTGGATATGACGGAGTCGGATTTGAAAACGTATGTCAAACGGTCAGTTCTGTACATCGATCATTGCAGACTATGAGTAGTCGAAAAAATTGCCTTGTACATATGTTGGGAGCCACGGGGTTCTTCGTGTTTGCACCTGTTTGTAGTGAATCTGCTGTTGTCACCATTCAAGGGGCAGTTCATCTAAATTCCGCTATACACAGCTGCCCATTGTCTTGCGAAACGCAAAAGCATGATTGTCGAATATCTAGTGCAATCAAACAAGTAAGTATATCATGACAGACGAACGTTTTGAAATCCAAATATGATTCTAATGGACTGCTGCACTTGTACTGACAGCGGGAGAGAATTACTGAACGAAGACTTCGTGAAGAAAAATCCCAAATGGGTCGAAGAGCTCGAGCTTATGAACAAAACCAAGCAAAAGGCCGAAATTCAGGCTTTGTCTTCGTTTGGCTTCCAATATTTGAGCAAAACATATCTTCCGCAAAAGTTAAGGGCCGGCGATTGGATCTGATCGTTATCTAAAGGCACCTGACTTTTCACGAATAGGTTTTTGTGCGAACCCGATTATCCTGACTGGTGGGTGCAAAATAAACAAATATGAAGAAATCCTTCGACCTGAGTGATAATAACTTACTGTGTGCCATACAATAAAAAAAAGCAAGTCAACTCCGCAAACCAAAGTGGGTCGTCTATCCACTTAGTGCACAAAAACTCAAATTAGCGAGCCAACGATCATTTGTCACCGGCCTCAAAACTCCGCGAATTATCATGCTGCCAGATTTGTACAGTATTTACCCTCGGTGCTCTCTCGTGTAGTGTACTATATTGCTAACTATATTACTACTCTGTAGCGGGTGGACTCAGCTCACTCTGTTCATTGTCGCAAATTAGTTCTCTGTAAACCCAACAACCTTTTATCAGTTTATTTATTTCTCATATGCATAAAACGAATTTGCGATATCCATAGCAGATCGTAAAGCGTGTTACGAACATTGAACAATTGCCGTTAAAAGATAGGCGCATGGACTAGTGAATTGAATTGCAAGGCTCTTAAGCTCAATATTTATTGGTTCACAAGCTGTTCATGCTGTTCGCATTCTTGAGGCTCAAGCGCTATCCGAAATTTCCAACTTTTTCAGAATCAAAATCCGACAAGAGTACAAATTAAAAAAATCGTATCATACGCCTACGGGTATGCGGACGATCCTCTGCGCTCGGAAAAGCATCGCGTTGTTTCATTGCCTCTGGAGGCCAGTGGTCCTTACTTAATAATTTAGATATGCTATAGCCAAACATCTGGATTGTTTGTCAGTGCCCACTGTAAGAACCGTGATCAGCAGCGGCGCAGCGCTCATATAGTCCCGATGTAACGCAGTGCGTAACTTAACGGGCGCTAGGCGTCTACGATTGAGTGTGCCGTCTGTTGTGTGTCACCTGGGATTGGGCTTTGTCTGGAGGTGCGCTACACATCCTGTGGTGTTTTCTGCCGTGCCCGGTTACGGAATTATGGCATGAAAGTGCGCGTTCTTCGAGTCCTCTTTCGCGCGACATTCTTGAGTATATGGCTCTACCATTGTCCTTGAAAGTAAAATGGCCCTACCATCGTCCTTAAGAGCCCATCACCATCACCCATGAGAGTCAATGACCCTACCATTGTCCTTGAAAGTAAAATGGCCCTACCATCGTCCTTAAGAGTCCATCACCATCACCCATGAGAGTCAATGACTTTACCATTGTCCTTGAAAGTAAAATGGCCCTACCATTGTCCTGAAAAATGGCCCTAACATTGTCCATAAGAGTCCATCATCATCACCCATGCGAGTCCATGGCCCTACCATTGTCCTTGAAAGTAAAATGATCCTACCATCGTCCTTAAGAGTCCATCACCATCACCCATGAGAGTCAATGGCCTTATCATTGTGTTTGAGTGGCCCTGCATTCGTATCATTCATGACTTGAAGGCGCAGCAAGTGCGAGTCCAGTTCTAGTTGATGGCTTGTCACCTGGGGTCGGTCTCAGTCTGAAGTTTGATCCAATCTGTGTCGATGATGAGAGGCAACTCAAGCATGAGTGTGGGTTGAAATGGTAATCCGAGAAAAGATACCGTTCGTTTTTCTCGTATAACGTGTCCTGCTAATCGTATTTGATTGAATGATTAGTCACGTAAATTTAACTAACGGCAGTCCTTAATTAACCCCAGTCGCAAAGTCATCACCACTTGCTTAATGACAGTCGCAAAGTTACCATCACTTAATTAATCACAGTCGCAAAGTTATCACAACTTAATTAATCACATTCGCAAAGTCATCACCACTTGATTAATGACAGTCACACAGTCATCACCACTTGATTAATGACAGTCGCAAAGTCACCACCACATAATTAATGACAGTCGCAAAGTTAACAACTTAATTAATGACAGTCACAAAGTCATCATTTCTTGATTAATGACCGTCACAAAGTCCCACCACTTAATTAATGACAGTCGCAAAGTCATCACCGCTTAATTAATGACAGTCTCAAAGTCATCACCGCTTGCTTAATGACAGTCGCAAAGTTACCTCCACTTATTTAACCACAGTCGCAAAGTAATCACAACTTAATTAATGACAGTCGCAAAGTCATCACCATGTGATTGATGACAGTCACAAAGTCACCACTTGATTAATGACAGTCGCAAAGTCACCACCAATCATTACTGACAGTCGCTGCCAACTATTCTTGAAAATTGTCAAATAGAGAAACACGTACTCATGTGGTAATGAGCGTTCTCTTTAAAGTTTCGCTGCATGATATAGAACAGATCATCAACGCCTTGCAGTGTTGTGTTCTGTGCGTGTTCGGTGTTCGACCTATTGCAGGAGTGTGAATCAGGTCATACCACCATCAATATTCAAAGGATTTTTTTCCATTTCTCGATATGAGATGATGAACACAACGACACATAGATAGAAAACAATATGATCGCTGACTACACAGAATGGCACACACATGCACAAGCCTAATTTGATAAGTGTCCGCTCTATACTTGCCTTTCCGCTCACACAAACTTCCATCCGCACTGTAACCCCACAAGTATTTAGTGATGAGTACCTATAACGTGAGTGTGGCCCTTCAGCATGGCCACATCCAATGCTGTACGGCCGGTGTAGTCCTTCATTTGCAGGATATCGGCTTCGCCGTCATACAGCTTCTCCAGGAAGCCCAGTTTTCCTTTGAAGGCTGCCACGTGCGCCGCAGTGCTGTATGTTTGGAGATGTTACATGCAATTGTAAGTAGTAGGGTAGATGCATAAGAAATCCCTCTCCTGTGATGTGCAGAGACGAGCATACCGTATATCAAGACAGGGCGATCATAGATCGTGTCGGGGATGTTTGGCTGTGTCCTGACGTTGGTTTTCACGTTGCCTGTCTGGGAAGACAAAGAGTCACGACGTAGAATATATTCGCACATAACAACATGTACGTAAACGTTGCGTTTAGTACAACATAGTCGAACACATATTCTGTATTTCTCTCTGGAGTTCAGAATCCATTGCTATGCTGAGACTTGGCTGACACGTCGATGTTGGATACGTTCCACTTGAGGGCCATTTTGCGCCACTGCAAAATGGGGAGCGAGTGCAAACCGAAGCACTAGGTGTATAGATATCCAGAATAATCAGGAATTCATCCGGCGCATGCTGTAGAGTTTTATCCGGACCCTTCTCTACAGCAGTACCTCAAGTCAGCAGAAAATCTTCGGCCGCTACCGAGAATCGGAAAAATCCCGACCTTGTCCGAATAAAATAGCTCATATGTAGTCTGGTCTTCGGTTGTCTTGCTTTAGTATATTGTGCGATGACGCTAAATAATCTTAACGAGCACACCGAATGCCTGTTAACAAATGTATCCGCGAGCTGACTTACCTGACAACGTTACTTGTGATATTGCACTTTCTGGGCACGAAACCCAAATTCTGCGCTATAACAAACATACACGCGCACAACCATCGTGGCTTGTACACGAATATGCAATGCACAGATGAGCACTTACCGCTTATATTTATCCGTGTCTGCCAAACTAGCGATTTCTCCCTCTAAGAGTAGGTTGATCGCCTCGTATTGCTGTCCCGCCCTATCGCAGTATGCGCTACAGATATGATATAGAGTGAATACGGTTGTGTCTATCAGAAAAGACACTCACTCTCACTGTATGTATATATGTTAAATGCATGTAAATGGAGAAATCGAACATCCAAGCTTTTTTATCTGCAACCGAGCAGACTCCTATGCACAGATATTATTTTATCTAATACAAAGAAAACTGACGTACGTGCGCTCAATCTGCAAGAAACCAAGAAATCCTCGTTGATATGGTAATCAATATCTGCATCCAGCTGCACGGAAAGCGTCACTTATCAAGCGGATATACCATGAAGATGACTAGAAAGCATTACACCTTCTCCCATCCCTAACTCGACTCCCACGCAAACACACAACTGTCCAACAGATTGACAACGCTTACCATGCCACGTGCGTCAGTGGAATGCCCTCTAAAAGGGCTGACTTGAGTTCTGCTGCTTTATTCGCCTCTTCGTCAGTCTCCTCCTGTACATCCTCATCATCTGAATTATCTACGCCAGACCAAAATAGAACGCCACCGGTGTCAGTAAGTATTATGCGAAGGTGTGCTATAAGCGGGAGAGTTCATTTTTCCAACTCTTTTTCTTCAGCCAGAAATATGATATTTTGGATCACCCTTGAGGAATTGCTGATTTGTGATGAGAAGATGAATACAACTACTGCACATCGTTCTGAAGAGAACCCTACTTCAGAGCTCCAGGAAGAACGCTAGACGCGGAAATACGAACGAATGTGTACGAGAAACAACCATGGCTGATGAACTCATAGGAAACCCACTGAATCGCCCCGACACGAAAACAAGGTGTAAAGCAAATCAATGTTTCTATCAGAATCGCACAAGATCTGTTTAGACACATAGAATGAGCCGTTGGGAAGCTTCACACATACCGTCGCTCTCGCCATCGCTGTCACTGTCCCCTAGTAGAGACTCCGTTAAGAGCCGCAGAATGTCCATATTGCCTGGATGATAAACCATTGATAGATACAGCCCAAAATGAGCGGTCAGTAAAAACAGGGTAAGTGGCCAGCATAAATAATGTGTACAACAACGGCTCGTGATAGTAACTGCACTCGATTGTGCCAATGGCTTTTGAGTGATTTTAGGGTTGATGGAATCAGGAGGTGTGAAAATGTAGCTTTCTACACGATCCTTGCTATGGCTTTTTTTTGCTTTGGATTAAATCAAGATGTCGTTGTCACCCTACCCTTTAAGCATCTGGTGACAATATTTCAACCAACACGTCTCCACTCAACTTTCTTTCAATTATCGCTTTAAGACCAAAATGGTGGTTTTAAGATTTTTACACCTGCAATATTTACAAACTCGATTGCATCGTGTAGCTCTTTGCGTTGAGCGTTACACAATACATCGAATTTGCCGCGGATAGAGTGCTACAGCAGCGTTTTATATTCCTGCTATTCAGACATGTATATGTATTCTGTCAAGACTGCAACAGATCTGGTGGGACAATATGCGATAAATCGACTTCACATCTGTTGTGCACTCCCCTAGCCACCACTCATTCTGGCGATGGTGTGCCACTGGCAAAGCATCGTGTCAATTGCTACGACGAATTCAGCTGTGGTCTATGAAGAGACACGACCAAACACTACGCGCAACAATACAGGCACAGCCGCAATTTGCAATGGTACTTGAGAAATCACTCATCATTCCATGCCCGCCCTTTATACCAGAACTATATACTGCTCATGGTATCTACTAATACTAAATTATATACTACTCATAGTATCTACTATCACTAATTTATATGCTTACAATATCATTACCTTTTTGCACAGCATAGTGTAGGACCGACATGCCATACGTATCCAGAGCGGCAATTTCTGCGCCTAGGCTGAGCAGCTTCTCCACCGTCTCCTCCCGTTCGTAAACAACAGCATAGTGCAGCGGTGTTCGTAATTGACCGTCGCATTTCGTTACCCATTCCCCGGGGGCTTCACTCCCGCCATATTCCTCGCTCTGTTGTGTTATATTTTGCAACACACTTATGTCGCTCGTTGCAGACGCGCAGTGCCATAGTGTGATGCCATTGACTGCTTCTTGGCTATGCTGTAATGGCTACGGGACAAGAGGATTGATAGAGAGGGCATGAGTATGGGTAACGTGATCTTTCAGAACTCCAGCGCATACAGGAATATTCTTTTCGAGTTATACTTTCTTCGTACTTAGGTATAACTTCGTGTCGAAACATGAAAGTACTTTCGCACATCCACCTTAATAGGCTAATGATGACAAACCCCAGCAAACAGGGTAACTGGTGCCTCTAGTGTCGCTGGCTATGACCTCGATCGAACACCACTCCAAACACGGGGTCCACATGTCCCTCAAGTACCCACAAAAAAATTAGTACATTCAAAGCACAGTCACACTCGCACTCAACACAAACACACCTCGAACCCCTCGTCTTGTACCACACCCGCGATCCCGCAATTGATATCCGCACCGAGACTCAGTAGCCTAAGCGCTGTTTGACTATGTCCTTTGGCCATGGCCAGGGCTAAAGGTGTGAGGCCAAATTTGTCGATACAATCGATGTAATTTGCGCTCCCCGTGGTACTGCTGGTTTCGATACTATCCATGGTATCGGTGCTTTCAACTGTAATGTAGTTCAACTCTAGCTCTGTCGCGTTTTCCTGTGTGTTAGCGTTGCGAGAGTGTTAAAATGTGAATGTGTACGTACGTAGGTGACGGATGAATTCGAGGCAAGCGTTTCTCTAGGTAAAGAGAAGGGATGTGTTAGAAAGAATTGCAATAGAGCTGTGTGCATTATGTCGTAGTTGTCTATATCTGTTGAGTACTTTCTGTCATAGTTAATATTTGCTGGTTTCATTCTGCTATGGATTTCTATGCTTGCGAAGGATA
>LUCW03000077.1:0-10000 GCA_001586965.3 Sphaeroforma sirkka | reverse complement strand
CAAACTCTCAGACTCTGAGAGAGCGACAGTGCCTTACTACCTTATGGGCCTGAACATGCATAATTTTATTCTCCTTTTTTTTTTTTTTTTAAACAGACAAAAAAGAAAATTGTGGTTCACAATATTTTTCTCTCTGTTTTTTTTGCTGTGCACGTGCAATTGTAGGTGAATAAAGTTATATACAGAATAAGGCCCTCGCAGACCCGATCCGTACCACAGAGGTGGGTACTCTACTTAGTAGGTCAGCAAGCGAATATATGGAACATTCGATAGTAACAGTGTTTTGTCAATACCGACCTGAATTGACTCAGCGCATATCTTACATTGTCGACTCACTTGGCCCAAGCTTCAAACGGGAATTTACTGTCCACTTCTTCCCATCAATATTTCCTGAACCACTACAGCGACTATGAGAGCCATACCATATGTCCATACATTGTAACATACATACTTGTCATTTTTGAAATAAATAATATTCTCCCTACTAGATGTTCATCACTGATCAGATATGCTCGTATCTGAACAATTCCGCACATGATTGTGTTACTGTGCGTTGAATGATGGTCTGAATGGACAATATGTATCCACAGTGTGGTTGAAAACTGGCATAACACCACATTTCTTAATCATATACGCTCGAACACACATTTCTACATCGCACTACACGGCATAATATCTTACACCCTTCACACTGTGGTATTGGCATTTTTCCTGACACCACCCATCGAAATTTCAACTTGTACACTCCTCACCGTACGCGGTGCTCGTTGTATGCTTTGGCGTTCACATGGCTGTGTTCTACCTCCTACTTGAATCACCTACCGAAGAAGACATCAGGCGATACATGAATTCCCCTGAGATTGACAATTTCCAACCAGATGCTGTTTGGGGGGACTTCAACTTCAAAGCCCAAAAAAATAGCCAATACGTGGCGCTTGGACTACATATATGCTGGAGGCCCAGTTGGTACAGAACATGTGTATCATCGGCCTACCAACCCCGCCTCCATCCAGACCTGTACGTTGACGGACTACGGTATCTGCGGTTACCACACCTTTAGTCGATCTTCAGATACTTCCAACGAAGCAAACCCATCGTCCCCAATAGATGCCAACAATGCCGCCGCCTCTGGATCAATGCCTCCTCTCTCATGGATATAACCGATATCGCCATCGACTGTATCACCTGCGCGCGACTATTCCAAACCAAAATCCTGGCGCATCAGAACATACTACGGTCGTATCTGTTCACTTTGTACGGACCAGCGGAAGGGCTGTTACGGATCCTCGACCGCATCTGACGCTATGCCGCTAACCCACAAATCTTCGGGGGGGTTCTACTATGACTTAAACAGACCCTGGGTTCATCGGCTGCCACACCACTCGTTCCGCCCACGTCATAACCGCCGACAGCAATGCTCAAATGTTCAAAGATATTACGTACCAACGACGGTCTCCGCGCCAACCCTGCTTACCGGGTGCCGATGAAACAGGCGCCATCCTCACTGGCTACTTTGAGGACATATTCAACAACTCTACAAACCCGTACATGGCACAGCTCCACCGGATACCAAACTCTTGCCTGATATAACTTCAGCCATACACCCCGACGATGTAAGGACGGTTATGTAGAAATACGGCCTCCGGTCAGTCTAAAATATCAAGATCAATTGAGATAATACATTGGTTTTTATTTGTATTTTAAATAATTTAGTACAAGCTCTTTTTCCAATATTTCCAAAGTGTTCTAAATTCACTTTGATGGCTCCAATAGCCTGAGTATTTGGTATGACTCATCTACTTGGACCTATTTGAGACATTAGTAGATGTAGGATATTATAAACTAAATTTTATAATCTCCGAACTACTACTTATAGATTTTGGTCCTCCCGCCAATCTCCAAAATCCAATAAGTCTTTTTCTTTTTTTAACTTTTCTTCAGATGGAACTTTATTTATATCAGCTAATGTATTAACGTGACTTACGTTATTATGTCTATTTACAAATTAGGCAAGTGGTCATGAACACTTAGTACTTCTAGTGAAAATTATTCAATAAAGAACAGCTAGAGGTACGCCCTGTGTGATCGAGGATATTTAGGCTCTTAACAAGAGGCGGTCCCGATCATTCTTACACAAGCTACCACTGCTAAATCTAACTGACTAAATTGTATTTTAGTTTAATATAGTTTGAAACCTAGTAATTTCCATCGAAGTTTACAATGCCAACGTTACCGAGCTCTCTCCTAAGACAATCGAACCCTTTGTTATTTCCTACCATGATGAGAAGAGTGATACATACGAAGTAAATAACATAGATGATACTAGCTCAACTAATCTAGGCACTCACCGTATCCCTACCTCCGAACTCTCATTCGCTCGCTCATTTGATTCTGATGTCCCAGTTATGGAGTCACAAGGCAAAGATATAATACTAAATTTTATATCCTCTGAACTATTACTTACAGGTTTTGGTCTTCCCGCCAATATCCAAAATCCAATAAGTCTTTTTCTTTTTTTAACTTTTTTTCCGATGGAACTTTATTTACATTAGCCAATGTATTAACTTGACTTACGTAATTTCCATCGAAGTTTACATATTTTTCAGTTAAATAGTAGTTACAGTAGTGTACTGCTTCTAGACTGTCTGACATCGATTTACTATCCAGCAAATACTATGGCTAAGGGCTTCTAAAGGCAAGAGAGCCGCTGCTCTAAGCCTGCTAAGCCTGCCGAGGTTCCTGAGGTCCCTGTGGAAACACCTAGCCTGTCTGGAGTTGAGCCTGCCGAGGATACTGTTGGGGAAGCAAATTCTGAGGTTGGTACAGAGGATTATTCTGAGGATGACTCGTCGGATCCTAAAGCCTTGGAAGAAGAGGTATCTACTACCGCGGAAAGGCTCGCCAGCGTCCGTGTATCACCTAGGAGTGAAGCTCAGGACCCCAGCTTGCCCCCTGACCACGTGCCGTCAAATATTGGGGATAAACGTCGAAAGGCTGGAAAATTCGTGGATACGAATGTCGGGGGCATTATAACTCCACATCTAAAGGACACTCCAGCACAAATCCGGCGTGAAAAGGAAGTATTGGACCTGTCCGAAAATTTCGGTTTCGCCATCGATGGAGAAGCCATTCCATTCAGCTCAAATCTTGGGGCCGAAGCTGAGGACGCCATAACTCGACAACGAGTGGTTGGATCCTCTCAATCTCGACGCCAATTGAACCGCACTGAAGCGCTCTTGAAGGAGCTAGCGGCAGCAGCAGTTGTGGACCCCTCTATCGTGTCCCACTTGGCTGATATTCTTCCTATACCGAAGAAGAAGAAAAAAAAATCGGGCCCGGTTCGAAACCGAGACCTACTGGTTTACCAGCCAGTATGTTTACCACTAAGCCAATTACCACTGGCGAGAGAGATAATATTTCAAAATTTAATCTCTATAGCTCTGATGCTACCATCGACCATCCTCTTGACAAACCCTAACCCTGTCAGAGGATATGATCGTATGGAACTCGATGAGGCTTACCATCCTCGTAATATCGACCCTCATTTGCCAACTAACCCTGGTAATCACGATTTTGGCAATCGCTACACCAGTACCTCGTTAGAGAGTTCCCGCTCTAATCCTGAGGATGAGGAAGTGAGAACCAGACATACTCGTCTCAGGCTATTACGCTCTGGTATGCAAGTCCTTGAGGACCGTCTATTGAATGACTCTGACCTTGACGATAGGAAAGCGGATAACATTCGCTATCTAATCGATAACAAGAGAAAGGAAATAGACACCATCTTGGCACTAGCAGCCCGTAGCACTGAGCATGAGCCTCGTGAACACTTAGAACCAAGCTTTATAAAGCAGCTAGGTAACGCGCAGGCTGAGGTCGATTTCTCTACTAATGAGAGTACAGTGGAGACACTGAAGGCCTTCGACCAACTTAAGGAGTCTGCCAGCCTTAGGGATAAGCAGATGATGAATGCCTTTATTCATTTCTGTGAGCCAGGTGAATGGCGAACTATCTTGAAGGCTCATGAGCCCAACTGGAAAGCCCTACCCTGGCACCAGTTGCGTGATATATATAACAACCTTTTTTAAAGATGCACGTGACCGTGAACTTCTAGAGTCTCGCAAGTTCTTTGCGAACGATACCACTATTCGAGGTGCTCTAGCTCATATGACACATATGAATACTCGGATGGGTGGTCGTACCTATACTGGCGAATATTTATTAATTTGTCAGATGATGGAGACTCTGGGAGCTAACCTCTTTAAGAAAGTCAATGATGACATCATCGCCTATGGTGATTTGCGATCTATGCCTTGGTCTGTCTTTGAGAAGATAGTACACAAGCATACCAATTCCTCTACTAGAGTACTTAGTACCACGAGCTACACCCAGCCCACTAAGCGAAACGCAGTAGAGACTAATACTGCGCGTAGTACTAAGAAACCTCGCACTACTACTGGAGGGGTACTGGCTCTACTTCTACCGAACCGAAGGTGATAAGAAGGTGAGAGCGCCTTGCAAGAAGTGTGGTTACAACCTCACAAAACGTAATGGCAAGTGGAATGGTAGACACGACCCTGTTAAGTGTGCACCAGGCAAACCAGATTTTGGACACTATATGAAAGAGTGTGCTACTTGCAAGGGTACTAACGGTTGGCACAAAGAGGATTGCAAGGACTTACCAGACGTCCAAGTTAAGCACTGACAGTACCATATGTGCGCACTAGAGCAAGATTATGAGAAAATGTTCAATAAAATCTATACCAAAGGAGATGAACGTATCTTTCAAACAGTTTTCGTAAATGGAGAAAAAAAGTTATGGCACTATTTGATCCAGGGGCTGAAGTCTCTGCTATCTCATGCCGAGTAGCCTACGCTACAGATATGGCTGTCCATAACGAAACAACTGATTTAATCTTGGGAAATGGCAAAGTTACTACTTGCGAACAAGCCATTGACTATGCACACATAATGCTGTCAGATAGAAGAGAAGTGAAGACTCACCTAATCGTTACTGACATGTCTCAGAAATACGATTTAATTATAGGTATGACTGATCTTCTCAGTTTAGGTATAACACTCACTGGTCTGCCTAATGGGCTGGACCCGAATAAAGATCAGTCAGATGATAATATGTTAAAGATACCTAAACCTCCGGAAGGTGAAGCAAAGGATATGATTCCGCACTTCACCGATATAATTATGGACTTAATTATACAAAACAGGAAGATTGCAATAACTGACTGGTGTATGTTTAAGTTCTCTAATGGGTACGTTAGACTTGACTTAACAAACGTCGACTTCTCTAAGTTAAAGTGTCCTTCACATAACTACGTGAGTTGGAGACACAAAGACGTTGTCAAAACCCAAATCGAAGATTGGTTAAAACAGGGTCTAATTGAAATCAATTATGATGCAACCCCAGTTAACTTAGCTCTCTTAGCGGTCGATCAATATAAATCTGATGGAACGTTTAGTAAAACAAGAGTAGTACTAGACCTGTCGCCAATCAACAAACTAATTCCGCAACATAGTTTTCCCTTACCTAAGATAAGCGAGATACTACGCAAAATGGAGGTGCGACTATCTTTTCCAAGATAGACTTAAAAGCTGCATTCCATCAACTACAAATATATCAGCCTCATAGGAAATACTTTTCCTTTACTTGGCAAGGTAAGAAGTACCAGTTTAAAGGTGCACCTGAAGGCTTACACATGTTACCTTCTTTCTTCCAACAAGTTATGATGGAACTATTTGCGGACCTGTCGTATAACGTATCAGTCTATTTAGATGATATAGTTATCTTTACAAAGACAGCACATGAACATGCTAAACTCGTTAAAGAAGTCTTAAAGCGACTTAATCATGCTAAACTTAAGATTAACGAAGACAAGTGTTCTTTTGCTAAAGATACTATACACTTACTTGGCTACAAAGTATCTGCAGCAGGGGTAGAAATTGATCCTGGCAAGAAACAGTTTCTGTTGGATTTATCAACACCAATTACTGGAAGAGATGTGAACTCTGTGTGTGGGTTTGTTAACTTCTTCTCGGATTCGGTACCGCATCTTTCTCATTACTTAAAGCCTTTCAGTCACCTACGGCTGCACAAAGGACCTTTGGGAAAGCTTTGGACTAAAGAATGTGATGATGCATTTAAACTAGTCAAAAGTAAAGTAATGGACGCACCCATCATGCAGTACCCTGTGGATGGTGTCCCATTCAAGTAGCAACCGAACGCTTCAGATCGAGCGGTAGGTGGAGTGCTTTACCAAACGATAAATGGTAAACCGCGCTACATACAATTCTTTAGCAAGAGTTATAATAAGAGTCAACGGAATTACCTACCGTTAAACAAGAGCTCCTTGCTATAGTTACTGCGCTAAGACAGTTTAAAGACTACCTTTATGGAAGTTACTTTACTGTCGCCTGTGATCAAAGTCTTTAACATACTTAAAAGATATGAACCCTGATTCACAGTTGGTGAGCCGCTGGCATGACATTATTGCCAAGTTCGCTTTTAATATAACACACATTCCAGGAATACATAACCATCTTCCTGACATGCTCTCTCGACTTGTGCCCGACTACCAGAAAACAGTCAAAGAGTTATTAGCAACCGATTGGATGCTAAATAAGAAATGGTTTAACCTCGCTCAATCACGATGGGGTCCATTTACTGTTGATATGTTCGCCGCAGAACATAACAAACAGGTTTCTGAATATAGGTCGTTGACTCATCCTAAAGGTGATGCATTTCAGCTTGACTTATCAAAGCATAATGCGTGGGCTAACCCACCTTGTCAACTTATCGCACAGTTGTTAAATTATGTTAATATTACTAAATCTACCATTACGCTGTGTTGTCCCTTACGTAACTCCGACCCATGGATACGTGATTTAATTAATATGATTCAAGACGAACCTATTTATGTCGACCGTGAAACCGACACGTTCTTGTATCAGGGATCCTATTCTATTAAGAAGACGCCTTGGAAACACACCATTGTTTGTCGCATCGGTCCTGCAGGTACCACTAAGTGGAAACCCTCAACCGAATTCTTAGCTAAACTAGAGGAGTCTAAAGAGTTTGAACAAAAGCTCAAGACTCGTACAACATATGCACCCAACAAGATTGCAGTCGAGGTAATGCCGATTGAAACGGCATTAGATCGTAAAACATGGAACTAGCTAAGGCCATGGATCAAAGACTCAAAACTCTAAGAGAACCTGAAGCTCGCACTCAACTACTTAAAGCGCTGCTTAAGAACAGCCATTGTCCCTTACGTAACTCCGACCCATGGATACGTGATTTAATTAATATGATTCAAGACGAACCTATTTATGTCGACCGTGAAACCGACACGTTCTTGTATCAGGGATCCTATTCTATTAAGAAGACGCCTTGGAAACACACCATTGTTTGTCGCATCGGTCCTGCAGGTACCACTAAGTGGAAACCCTCAACCGAATTCTTAGCTAAACTAGAGGAGTCTAAAGAGTTTGAACAAAAGCTCAAGACTCGTACAACACATGCACCCAACAAGATTGCAGTCGAGGTAATGCCGATTGAAACGGCATTAGATCGTAAAAACATGGAACTAGCTAAGGCCATGGATCAAAGACTCAAAACTCTAAGAGAACCTGAAGCTCGCACTCAACTACTTAAAGCGCTGCTTAAAGAACAGCCAGGAGTTGCGAAACAACTGAAGAAGATACTTCAACAATCCAATGTTGTCAATTATGTATCTCAGGACTCTACCCCTCCTGATACTGAGGTTGCCCTTTCCAACAGGACTATGGTTCATCCAGCCAGCGTTACGCAGAATCTGACTGACTTAGAGGAGCTCGAAAGTAGAGTTAAAATTATACATAATTTAACGCATCGAGCATATGAGCATACTTATAAAATGGCTATTCGTGCAGGGCTTGATCACCCGGCGCTGAAAGAAACATACGTGAAGTATACCGACGCTGTACTGATTGTGAAAAGAACCAGATCAAGCGATACGGTTGGGCACCCCTAAAAAGTGTGACAGAAGACCAACCGATGCGCCGAGTCATAGTCGATTTGGTTAAACTCCGCGATCAAGCATACTGGCGATGTATATATCTGTCATTTCTTATGTGTGGCTTCGGGCTATAACTTGCTTTATGCAATACCGAACAAACGTCCACAAACAGTGGCAGAATTATGCTATCACGTCTTTAATGACTTCGGTTTCCCCCGAGTACTATGTTCTGATAACGGTAGTGAGTTTTGTACCGACGTAATGGAGGCACTTATACTCGTATCAGGCATGACCCATAGGCGTGGTGTTCCTTACAAACCTCAAACGCAGGGTGCAAATGAGACACGTCATAGAGAACTTAAGAAACTCTTGCGTACCGCACTAGACGACGTTGAGGATATGTGGCCTTATCATTTGAAATGGGTTCAGACTCAAATGAATAACTGCATGAATCCTCAAACTGGAACACTCCGTTTCACTATTTCTTTGGCCGCTATAGTGAATTACAAGCAACGTTTGATAAAACTGCGCCCGAAACACGCTACCCCGTGGCTACAAAGATCGAGCATATGCAGAACGTTGTTTACCCCTGTTTACTCGAGCACAAGAATCGCGTCCTACTTAAAGCGTATGACCGATGGAATAACACTAAGAACATTGTTCAGTTCAAAGTCGGCGATTACGTTAACATTATAAATCGAAACGCCAACGTTACCGAACTCTCTTCTAAGACGATAGGACCTTTTGTTATTTCCTACCATGATGAGAAGAGTGATACTTACGAAGTGAATAACATTGATGGTACTAGCGCAACCAATCTAGGCACTCACCGTATCCCTACCTCCGAACTCTCATTCGCTCGCTCATTTGATTCTGATGTACCAGTTATGGAGTCACAAGTCAAAGATATAATTGACAAAACATCCGAAGACGGTTACACTTACTACAAGACCCGTTTCATGGATGGGACAGTAGCTTGGCTAACCTCCGATGCATTTCGTGAATCTCGCGACTTTCTTCGTATCTTTAATAAGAAATGGAATAAGCGTTTACATAAGAACACACGAGATAAACGAAAAGGGTTTCCTCAGGTGACTACAAACCCTGACGGATCTGAAATTCCCTATTTGCCACCTACTTCCTACGTGACTAAACTTTCTGATCTGCTTACCAACAGTGCAGAAAATTGTTCAAACTTACTTACTAATGAAGAACAGCCTTTGGCTAATACCTTACCAAATAATAAACGTAAGGCGCCTACATCGGAAATGGTTACTGGACCAAATACTAAACGACATAGAGTACAACATGAGTCTTGAACTCGTACATATAGGCACATACTTACTCGATAAGTCATGACCGAAACCGTTTTTTACTTTGGTTTTCGCTTTACCAACTAGATCGTATCTTAACGTACGTTCGTAGTTCTAAAAGCTACTGGGGGCTATGTAGAAATACGGCCTCCGGTCAGTCTAAAATATCAAGATCAATTGAGATAATACATTGGTTTTTTTTTTGTATTTTAAATAATTTAGTACAAGCTCTTTTTCCAATATTTCCAAAGTGTTCTAAATTCACTTTGATGGCTCCAATAGCCTGAGTATTTGGTATGACTCATCTACTTGGACCTATTTGAGACATTAGTAGATGTAGGATATTATAAACTAAATTTTATAATCTCCGAACTACTACTTATAGATTTTGGTCCTCCGCCAATCTCAAAATCAATAAGTCTTTTTTTTTTTTTTTAACTTTTCTTTCAGATGGAACTTTATTTATATCAGCTAATGTATTAACGTGACTTACGTTATTATGTCTATTTACAAATTAGGCAAGTGGTCATGAACACTTAGTACTTCTAGTGAAAATTATTCAATAAAGAACAGCTAGAGGTACGCCCTGTGTGATCGAGGATATTTAGGCTCTTAACAAGAGGCGGTCCCGATCATTCTTACACAAGCTACCACTGCTAAATCTAACTGACTAAA
>LUCW03000076.1:160000-177439 GCA_001586965.3 Sphaeroforma sirkka | reverse complement strand
GTCTCAGCGCCATTGTTACCGTCTCTGCAATATTTTACCTGGATAGCATTTCTCTTCTTGGTATTCAAAGCGTATTTCTCTTGACAGAAATATGGCAGTTTATTTTTTATTCCTTAATAAACATTCGTATCTACATCCCATCCAGTGTCCGTTCTCATTTTCATGTCTGTTATCATATACCAATACAATACACTACAAATTTTGTATTTAAACGGAAAACCATTTAAACTATTTACATGTAAACCCAAAAACACACCTAAAATATATATTTGTCTAAACCGGAAAACATGCCTAATTTATATATATTTCAACTTGAAATCTATATAAATCTAAACCCAAAAACAAAACAAAATATAAATCGAAGCCTAATTTATATACAAATATATTGCAAATGACCTAACTTTAAAAGCATGCCTATATATATATATTTCTAATATTTTACGCTGGCATTGATAACTTTCACACTAAACTACCACTTCCAAGTGTAAGATTCTAAGCTTTTTAAGTCGAGTATTGAACAACCAAATAGTGGGAGTGGCAGAATTTGCCATTCATTCTGCTTTTATGTATTATCGCTCTTTTATGATATATGTATATATATATATACCCATATAGGGGAATTAAAATTCTTATAAATTAGCCGCGTATCTCTCTTCAGCCTTGCGCTTGGGAATCCTTTTGCGCTCATTGGCCTGTGTGTGTAATAAGGTTTTAGGGTTTACGATGTCAATATCATAATATGATGATTCTCCATACACATACATCACGCAATGGCATGTGCGTTCCAAGGTAGATAGAAAAACGAGATGCGTGAGTGTGAATAACACCGAATATCCCAGTCGTGATTGTACAACACATATATCACGCAATGGCCTATATGTACCATGGTAGAAAGAAAGGCAGCGATTCGTGAGTGTCTATGTATGTGCTCGAATTGAACGTGTGCTGTATGTACCTGATTCAGGAGTGAGAAAGAACAGTACTCAACAAACCAATTTTCCAATATATACACACGTAAATCACAAAACGACCCTACTGTACAGAATAATATATATATATATATATATATATATATATATATATATATATATATACCCTCATATATATCTTTTCATGCACAGGAATTACAGTAGAGCATAAACTCACCGATGTAGCAGTAGAATCGTCCCTCAGAGGTTGCGGAAGTTCAGCCCATGGGGCAAAAGTTGTACCTCGTGTGGCATCGGTGTTGCGATCAATCAGCGTGTTCAGCATAGTCATGGTTTTGGTCAGTTGTTGGGCTGTAGAAATATAGAACGGAGCAAAAATAGAAAATATAATGCGGAGGGGTAAGACGTTCGTCCTATCTATAGGACGATCAATAAAATAGGACCTAAAATGTAGTGGGAGTGATATAAATAGAAAGCAGCACTGAATATGATGAGACATGGTTTATTGAGTGAAACGAGTGAAGAATATAAAAGAATAAATATTATATAAAAGAGTATGGTGCACTAAACGAGACATTGGACATACGTTTTATAGAATTGAGAAGAAATATGAGACATGTGCTACTGAATGATAACAAAGGCGAACATAAACAGATTTATAAAATGAAGCAATATTGAAGCAGAAAACTGATCTGGCCAGGGTGTCCTGGTCGTAGAGCCTTGTGCACATAGGCATGTATATTCAGTTGAGTTTTCTCGTAGACACATAGAAAGATTAGAGTATGCAGACAGCCAACCTCCTTGTACTACAAAGGATATAGTGTACATAAGGTTAAGTAATAGAACAACAATAGAGTACACTAGCAGTCAAACTGTTTAACTCACAGGTAAATGGTGAATATAAGGTTAGCTCACATATGTAACAATCAGATTATGCAATAAATAAAATATATAATACCTATATATATATATAAATATATATATATATATATATATAAATATATATACATATATATATACATACATTTATAGATACATATATAAATATATACATACATGCATATATACATACATATATACATACATACATACATGCATTCGTTCATATACACATACATACATATATATACATACATACATACATTCATACATACATACATGTACATGCACACACACACATCACATATATATATATATATATATATATATTTGTATATATATATATATGTATATACATAAAAACATACCCATATACACACAAAAACGCACACACACACACACACACACACATATATATATATATATATATATATATATATGAAATAAACATATATATATCTATATATATGTATATTATTTGTATTAATATATATTATATACATATGTATATATATATAAATTGAAACTGTACGCACACCTTTGAAGAAGACCTCATGCGGCACTCGTAACTCTGCCATGCGTTTAACAATTTGGTTCATACTTTCCACATCGTTTTTACATCTACGCATTGAAATAGATGGGGTGATTATAAATTACAAAGCTAATGTGCAATATGAAGATGAGTTCAGAGTGGGAATTCGGTTCGTAATTTTCATTCAGTTAATACGTCTACACATTTTAGAGACGAAAGGACAATGAGCATGAGTATGCTATGAAAACATATTTCGAGGGCAAATTCTGTTCGTGTATTGTACATCGTTGTTAAGACTACATTGGGTAACGTGTGTACTGGACAGCCTTAATTCAGAAACACCTATATAGCTAAATACTATAAGGCAATAAGGTCAGGGTATATTGTAACAAAGACATATATAGATATACATAGCCATCAATATATATATATATATATATATATATATATATATATATATATATATATATATATATATATATATATATATATATATATATATATATATATATATATATATATATATATATATATATATATATATATATATATATATATATATATATATATATATATGTATACATACATATATATATATATATATATATATATATATATATATATATATATATATATATATATATATATATATATGTATACATATAGTACATAGTAATTACATATATATGTACGAGGTGCAGTTTGGTTATGCGAGGGACTCAAGGGACGTTATTACTGGGCGAGACTGATTGTGAATCTAGACAATAAATTAAGGACACACATAAACAACCTTAACAGATAAACCCTAGACAATCACTAAAACCATAAAGCCAATGTGCACACATATACACATAAATGCGAATGGCCTCACTCAGACATACGCAGGACAAAGAGAGACTTTGTCAAGACCCATAAACTACAGATATATACAAACACGGATATGCTTGTCTCGTTTGTAACACACTTACACCCACATACACCCACACATGCATACGTCCATGTACACGACAGCACGTATATGCCCATACATTCAACTACATAGCAATCGCACTCAACCTACCTGTAGGCTATCAGCATACGTCTTAGTACCTGCCCTTCAATCCGTGCTTCTGGCACAATGCTACCCACCTCAATGGCCATACTGTAGTTCTTAGTGTTAATGTAATGATCCAGCATCATGGTGTACGTTGTGCTTGAGTACACAACTCGCCCCCCTGTGACCGTGACCATATATATACATATATATATATATATATATGTGTGTGTACAAGATAAATATGAAAGGAAAATATCTTTGGATATGTGTAAGAATGCCTCGTTTTTATACATATATATATATATGTAAATGTATATGTATGTATATATATATATATGTATATATATAATATATGATATGTATATGTATGCATATATATATATGTATATATATGTATATGTATTATATTAATAATATATATGTATGTAATATATATATATATATATATATATTATATATTATATATATATTGTATATATATATATATAATATAATCTAATATATATACATATAATATCTAAAATATGTATGTATGTTTACATATGTTTGTATATGTATGTATTATGTATGTATGTATACATGTAACATGTATGTATATATATATATGTATATATATGCATGTATGCATATATATTGTTATGTAATATATAATATGTATATAATATATAATAATATTATATAATAATATGTTATATATGTATAATATTATTAATATATATATATATAATATAATATGCATGCATGCAATGCATGCATGTATGTGTGTGTACATATGTATGTATATGGATATGAAAAAGATGACGGATAGATACATGGATGGATGGATGAATAGATAAATATATGATTTATAAAAATGTTTGGATGGGTTTACATCGACAGGCCATATTGTTAATGATATATATATATATATATATATATATATATATATATATATATATATATACATATATATATATACATATATATATATATATATATATATATATATATATATATGGGTATATATATATATATATTATATATATATATATATATATATATATATATATATATATATATATATATATATATATATATATAAATATATATATAAACACACACACACACACACACACACAAACACACACACACACATATATATATAACACCCAGAAAACGTATACACAGGTAATAACAAACAAAGCAACTATAACAAAATACATGCCTGTGGGAGCTGCCGCTTTACGCTTGACCCCTTGTTTTGTAGTATTCCTTTCTATAGTGTGAGTAGTCGCCCCATCGTCCCTGTCAGGCTCTGACACTTCCTTGTCCGTGTGAGTGTGAGTGTAGTTGTTCTCAGTTTGTGTGTGTGTGTTATTCACTCCTCCGAGTGTGTGCATGCGGGTGGATCCTTCCAGTTCTTTCTTAGGACTTGCCATTTCCCTGTGTTTTATCTACAACCTTAGAACTGATTCTTTCCGGCGTATGATCACCCACACCTACTTCAGACCCATGGCTACCACTACCACTACCCGTACCTTTGTCCGTGCTACTAGCTTTCTCCTCTGCACATACACCGATTTCCCCATGTGACCCACTCCCAGTAGTGCCAGTACTACTATCCGTGTGTGTATCCATGTCTGTATCTCTGCCTGCCTCTGTGCGTGCGTAGATGGCTGGTGTGGGCGTATCTGTATACTTAAACCCTTCCTCAAACATGGCCTGCGCCGTCTCCGTCTTACCATGGTACAGCAGATTGCGCAACACTGCGTGAAAGCACCGGTTGTCTGGGGAGTGTCCCTCTTTAAGTAGTTCGTCGTACATGTTGAGGGCTATGGGGATTCGATGTATATTAACATTTTGAGTATGTTGTCTTGCTAGGTATATATATATTTATATGTAAGTATGTAGTATTTACGCTTGATATATTTCCTTGTTAAGTGTATGAATATACATACATATATAGTATATACTTTATGGTATGCTTCCTTGCTAAGTGTATATATATAAGTATAAATATATATATATATATATATATATATATATATATATATATATATATGTATGTATGTATGTATATGTATCGTATATCTCCTTGCTAAGTGTATATAAATATATATATTTTAAATATGTAGTATATACGTATGGTAAATTTCCTTGCCAAGTGTACAAATATAAATATACGAATTATATGCGTGATGGAGGCACTGGTAGTCGGGTTACCCATTTTAATAGTAGGCTGTCGTAATTGTCGGCCGGCTATATGTACACAACTCGCGGTTAAAAGATTGATAGGACATTTTGAACTATAAATGGCGTATCACCACCGAGGAATACCATATGCACTCAATATGGTACAACATGGTATGCTTACTTAGCATATCAGCACTAAATATTATACAAACGCGTTCAAAAGGTAAGGCGTGGTATACTTTACATAACATATCCCCACTTAATAAAACATAAACACGTTCGTATAGTAAAGCATGGTGTATTTTATATAGCATATCCTCACTTAATAAAACACAAACGCGTTCAAAAGATTAAGTACGGCATACTTAAATAGTCTATCAACATTAAATAAAATACAAACTCGTTCAAAAGGTAAGGCATGGTATATTATATACAACCTATCCCCACTTTATAAAATACAAACGCGTTCAAAAGGTAAAGCATGGTATACTTAAATAGTCTATCAACATAAAATAAAATACAAACACGTTCAAAAAGTGAGGCATGGTATATTTTATATAGCATATCGCCACTTAATAAAACATGAACGTTTTCGAAAGGTAATGCATGGCATACTTAAATAGTCTATTAACATTAAATAAAATGCAAACACGTTCAAAAGGTAAGGCAAGGTATACTCTAAATAACATATCGCCATACAGAACACAAACGCATTCAGTGTCAGGTAAAGTGTTGTATAACATGTCACCCCTAGAAACCCAAAACATGTGCACATCCGTTATGTGTTAGTGCATCTACCTGAAGTGGATACGGCACTGTTTGTTTTAGAAGTTCCATAGTACGCGAGCATTGGGATCAGCGACCGCTTAGACAACGGGCTCGGTTGTAACCCTCTCTGCAAGTTGTTGTCAGGGATGTTAGGATCTGAATATTAATAGCTGCTATATAATACATAAAACAATACGTACGTGCATACAAAGTGCACCCCAACAATGTGTTGATAGTGTTGTTCTAATCTGAGTTCGGCAGGTTTGTTTAAACTTGTACCAGCTTTTGTGTGTTACAAATTTTAAACAGTTGATGCTAAATCTGGACCGGAGTCTGCGTCCAAAAAGGCAGGGTCCCCTTCGAGCACAACTAGATCCAAAAATCTCATTTCAAAAATTGCAAACCAGCAGAACGGGATCCATATTTATATATATATCTGTTCAACTGGGGTAGGGTCACTTCAGAAGAAAAAGCCCAATACCGGACATGACCATATTCCATACACAATTGATAATATAGGCCTATCGAAAAAATCCCCACAAGCTGCAACACCATCTCATATTGATTTAATTTGCCTCTGAAAAAGGTCTAATAAACCTCTGAAAAGGTTTAATAAACCTATGACAACATGCCCTCGAGCAACAACAATATCTCATACCTATTTATTTGAGCCCACGAAAACAGGTTCCCTAACGAAACATTCAATAAATCTATGGCAGATCTCTTACGTGAACTTACCTTCTTCATCACCGACAGTAGATACATGGCTCCCTCCATGTCGTTGTTCACTCTGTAGGCGTGGAACATAGCGTTGTAAGCCTGGTCTCCAGGCTTTAAATTGAGCTTCTCCATCTTCAGAAACATGTCCACGGCTACAGTGGGCGTGTAGATTAAGTAAGCGATGTATATGACAAAAACACAAACGAGGAAACACTTTGAAGTGTTTTTTGCACAGAGTATATATATATATATATATATATATATATATATATATATATATATATATATATATATATATATATATAATATATATATATATATATATATATATATATATATATATTATATATACATAATATATATATATATATATATATATATATATATATATATATATATATATATATATATATATATATACATATATATATTATATATATACATATATATAATATATATATATATATGTATTATATTATATGTATATATAATACATATTACAATAATATATATTATATATAATATGTTAATAATATATATGCATACATAGCCAAAATAATATACATATATATAATATTATATATGTATAATAATATATAATATTGCAATAATAATATATAAATAATATATATAATATTAATATATATAATATATATATATATATAATATATATATACATACATATATATACATATATATAATAATATATATATCAATCCTCGGATGCATATGTGCATATACATATCATATATATTGCTCGCATGCATGCACACACCAATCAATAATCATCGCATCACACAATACGCACGCATCACGTAATACATTATGTATATATATATATATCATATATATATGCATATATATGCATATTTTGTATTTCAGGTACATATACAAACATATAAATGCGCATGAATCATTTTTTTGCACAGCACATACAACAAATCATCATGCATCATAATAATATGTATATATATATATATATATATAATATATATATATATATATATATATATGCACATATATATATATATATATTACATATGCAATGTGCAACATAAATATATAATATGCATACATACCTCATATATATGCATACCGAAAACACAATACAAATGCCATGCATACATGTATTGGTTTTAATAAACCCAATATATAATATTATAATATGTATTAATATATATGTATTATATAATATTGATATATGTATATAATATGTATATAAGTATATATGTATATATAATAATAATATATTAATATATAGCCAATGTTGCTGTTTATTATTATAATAATAATATGTAATATTATAATATTAATATATTATTAATATATATATAATAATATGTATGGCAATATTATTATTATTGTAATATTAATATGTTATTGTTGCTTATTATTAATATACATATTACATAATACATTATTACTATTATTGTAATATATTATTTCTTATATATATATATTATTAACCATTATAGCCATTATTGTTAATGTTATGCAATAATATTATATATGTAATATATTAATATTAATATATTATATATATGTATATATATATATGCATATATTATGTATATATGTTATTATTATTATTATACATGCTCCATTATTACATATTATATTACATATTATATATATGTATTATATTATATATATATATGCTGTTATATATATATAACATATTATTATATATATATATATATATGTATATATTATGTATGCATATATATATATATATATATATATAATATATATATATATATATATATATATATATATATATATATATATATATATATATATATATGATGTGTGTGTGTGTGTGTGTATGTATACATATGAATGTATATGTAAAGTATATAAAGCCTTAGGCACATACCTGTATCTAGATCCGCCGTCTTGGCGTATACCGTGATGATTGTACTATATGTCGTGACATCTGGCGTATGTCCCGCTTTTTTCAAACAGTTGACGAAGTGTATCGCTCCATCGACGTCATCGTTGACACACGTAAACTACAACCATAGACAAGAAATACAAGTAATTGAGTCTGTGCTTGTACTTAACTATGGATGCTGTCACGGGCCGTTTTACATACATGCCAACTAGATATGTGGTGCGAGATTTTTTATTTATTTATATATATTTATATACATAATATACACAGCTATGATTCAAAATACATGTATTTACTCCTACGCATAGATGTAGATTCCTTCTCACACGTACTCTGTCTTCAATTCTCAGTGTTGTATCGCACTCCTTGAACTATAAGAGTTTGGTAAATATGCGAAGGATATACACAACCAGAAAACACTGCGGTCAGTCGCCCCTCCCAGATACCTGACAGTTATCGAACTAGAATGTGTAACTGTAATATAGGCGTAGACCTCGCACCTACGTCTTTACATGGAACCTACTTAACAAATACACAATAAAAGCAGACAAGCAAGAATACAAGATAACCAATAGAGCTCTTTGCCTGACAAATGGGTTGCTACCGGGTATGACGTGCCCGGCCCACTTGCCTTGTGGTATTTTAGAATAAGGAAGTCCCTATGTGCATGTACGGTGCCTTAACAAACACTCGAGAATAGACTTCCCTCCATCGTCGTCATATACGACACCTTAACTGTAGTGCCTGTCTCAACAATACCCCTTACCGCAAGCTTTACAAGATAAACTTAAACTCATCCACAGCCCTGCCATTGATGATCCACTGAGTATAGCCATTGTACCTTCTGTAATGCGCACATTGTTGAAGTACCTGTGTTCTGTGAATGGGCATACCTTGATCATGGCATTGTAGTGACCTAGCGTAGGCGTGTACATGCAGTGCTCTCGTACTCCTTCTTCGAGCTCTCTGAGTAGTAATACTCTATTCGCAGTGGACGTTCTTAGGCCGTTGCCCAGTGTGTCTATCGCTCTGTATAGGTATTCTGTGAAGAGTGTTGATAAAACATCCAGGAAATCTTGTTTTAGAAGTATAGTACTAAGTAGTGATGCATGGTGTCAGTAGATCTAGATAGAACTCAGATGAAGAGAACTACCACATACTCACGACTGTACAAGCTCAGCTTGATACGCGGTGTGAACAACAGCAAATGTACAATATATATATATATATATATATATATTATTATATATATATATAAATATATACATATATATATACTATTTACATACATCCTTGTACATACGTACGTACCTTCGTACGTACGTACATACATATATCCATACGTACATACGTACATACAGATACATATGAATACATACATACAGACAGATATATATAGACAAACATACATAAATACATACCACATACACATACAAACATACATATATATGCATACATGCATGCATGCATACATACATATATATACATACATCATACATGCATACATACATGCATGCACATGCATGCACACATACATATATTGTATATATATATATATATATATATATATATATATATATATATATATATATATATATATATATATATATATATATATATATATATATATATATATATATATATATATATATATATATATATATATATATATATATATATATATATATATATATATATTATATGCACATATATATATATATATATTATATATATATATATATATATATATATATATATATATATTGTGTGTGTGTGTGTAGATATATATATATATATATATATATATATATATATATATATGATTGACAAGTTTTAAACCGAACATCGCCAATACAAGAATATAGTAAAAATATGTACAACCCACAGAGAAGACACTTTAGTTGTTGTATCAGTAAAAACTGATAATGCACCGCTTGAACACTTCGGTTCCACGCGTATCCGTGAATCGTTTTCATCAAAGCTGAGGAACACTGTCACGAGGAAATATAACACACCATGGAAAAATGCAAACTACATGCTATATCTTCATAGACTGAGAAGGCACCTTCTAGTTTGTATCCATTCCAAACAAATGAGCGAACATTTCAAAACATCAACGAACCCCACCATAAATGCAACCTACATATCATAACATCACGTGTTGAACAGATAACGTACCTCTCACGCACAACCATGCCATACGTAATAGTGAGGTTTAAACTCGATAAACACTAGCACGAGGAGATAGTAAGAACATAGTAAACCAGCCATGCATGCAAATCTACATACCAAGACATTACATGTAAATCAAATGACGCTTCCCTCGTGCACGGCCATACGGAATAGGGAAGATTCACACCGCCCAACACCGGTATTAAGAAGGAGGCAGCAAGAACAATATAAATCCACCACACATACAAACTATATGTCATATCATTCTTATTGTAGTCGCATGAACGGTGTACACCTCATAGCTGATCCGATCGCTTCAGTACACAGATGGACACCATAGAGACTCTCCACCAACTCAACTAACCCGAGGTCTCGGATACCAAGGGCGATCATTGTATCATGACCACTCTTACTATCAACTATATTACGTGCAATACTACTCGCATTACCAACATGGAGAGAATAATACTCAATATATAGTAGGATATACACCATATTCTTGCCCGGCGAATATATCACACCTCGTATCTGATCCTGTCGCTTCAGTTCATAGATGGTACTCATCGCATCTTTAAACTGTTCAACCTCTTTGATTTTGCCAAAGGTGATAGTAGTACTATCATCATTCTCTCCAACACGTACATCTGCTGCATTATCATTCTTATTAGCAACATTGCGAGAACTGATTTCAGCTGTGGATAGCGTATTCTTCTCTGATCGAATGTCCTTTGTATTTCTCACCCTATTGCTAGCTACAACAGTGTGTGGTTTTGACGATGCAAAACGGATGTTAGTCTGTGGTGCGTGAACCGGCCTCAGTTTTGCATTTTGTTGCATGTGATTCGGCATATGTCTGGCATTGAGTTGTGTGTGTTTGTGCGCATGGAGTATATACGAGTGATATAATTGTGTATGTATACACCTATAAGGCACACCGCTGCCGTTGTGCACGCGTCTAACGTTCGAGTATACGCTTTTCAACCCGTTTACAGCCTGCCTATGTGATACATCTGTGCATATGTGTACATTTCTCACACCTACTATACTATATTTATAGAATAATTGCGCAGGTGCATGTGCGCTTGTGAGATGTCTCAACAATCCATGCTGTCTGTGTATCTGCCGCTGTAGGGTCGCGGTGTGTTTTCCGAACTTGGTATAGACCATCTGTGTGTTTGGCGATGTACGTGCCGTTGCACACCTCAACCCCCAAAGCATTGTTGTATAAAAACTAATATAGTTGAATGTATTCTCTAAACAAGCGTATATTCAGATATTTTAAAAAGCGTATGTAATAAGTCGATGAAACAAGGATAGCACCCTACGCAAGCAACTATAAGCTGCGACAGGCTCCAATTCTAGCATATGTATAATGGCAAAGCCTTCTGAAGCTATTCGCCAAGAACAATCGTACACTCTATTACCCAGACGATCGTTCATATTACTGCCCAGTGCCCACATAGACAGCAGTACAAATATAAATAAATTCAACCTCTAGCGTCCTGTACATGATGATACTGTTCAATTCTTAGGAGGCTATGATGATACAGTACACGATACATATGATGGGCACTCTTTCTATTGCGCGCCAAAACTAAAATAGCACCAAAAAAGGATGTTTGCTTTTCCGGGTGCAATTGTAAATAAATAACTAGCCTTCTGTCGTGGCTTAGAGCGCATCAATTTTTAATTACAGCTAGGTGTCAACAGATATTTGCCTTGAGTATGTATGGCATATGCCAGGACCCTTCACGGGCATCTCAAGGATGTCATGGAGGGCAGTATTCATCAGAGAATATGATGCCTTCAAGCCTGCCTGTCACTGCTTTCAAATCTTCAGCTAAGTGGTGCTGTTTTCAATTCTGTTATCGTTCCTATTGATCATTGATATCACATGTCAGCGACGGTTATGAGAGGTTGAGATCACTGAACAGTCGAACACTTTAGAGCTTAATAAGTAATCTCACGATGGTTTGAATGTATATACATACTCATGTACACGTCGAAAGAAATCTCTGTTTATAATACACATACAGAGGCGCTGGAGTGCACGATATCATCCTTGATAAATAGGCTGCACTACTATCTGAACAAATGGCATCAATTACAATCCTGAAGAACAATTATTATAAAGTTATGCTATTTAGCATTTATCACAGGCGGAGACCACCTCTCAATCTAATTGTAATAACTTTATATCTGCAACACATATAGATTCTGAAGGGTGTGATATAATCTTTTTGTATAGGATTTAATATTAACTAAATAAAATACAACCTTTACATACTTGAGAAAATTTAAAAGCGACGTCATCTAATATTCATCACAGGCGGAAACTAAAACTCATTTATTTTAAACACTATGTGGCTGCACCTGAGCTGGGTGAAGCACAACTTCTTTATGCAGTGCATGATATATATATTATATTGTATTTTTAAGGGTCTAGCAGCGCCAACTAGAGACATAAAATTGCCAACAGACCTGCTTGGTCGTGCATATATTCTATACCCACTCAGAAAGTACATTATATGCAGCGAGAGAATTATATGCCGGTGAAATTACTACGGTGACAATCTGGTACAAAATCAAAAGCAACGAAAAAAATATTTCTTGTGTCTTTTTTAGGAGGCTATGCTTAGTGTGTAGTATGTACTAATGTAGATAATGAGCCGACATGGCAGTACAAACGAATCGTGCGCGTGACCAAAGTACTCGAAGTGCAGGTTGCATTACAATTTTTAAATTGATGTAAATATCTCGCGTTTTCCAGTACTCGTACCGTTTTTGACTGCTGCAAACACTCTTTTCTCGCTTACGTTCTCTATAGACGTTTGCATGTCTCTATGAGTGAATGACTGTATTTGAGTGTATTTGTTTTGTTAATACAGAGTTGCAGACTACAGATTACAAACTCACTGGTCAATAGTTGTCAATGAAGGCTATGCAAAAGTCAAAACATATTCTTAATATAAAATATATTTAGTTTCTGTGTTCACAAGTGTTGTTGACTTGTATAGAATTTTTAGAACGCCATCGTCAAAAGTCATTTGTTATATTTTTACAATAATAGCATTTTTTCAAACCCATACATGTTCTTTGGAGGCTATGCCATATATTTATATTAAAAAAGAGAAGGGGGATTTTTTTTTTAAAAATATGTATTAGAGTGCGAGAGACGAGTTGGGACTTCAGACTTGGGACTGTGAGGGCGAGTACTCTCTAGTTAAAATAGACTGGAGAGAGTATTCCAAATAAAAGTCCTATTTTTAAAAATAACGGGTTTTCCTTTTTATTTTTTTAACCCAAATTCTTGATCGATCAAGAAATATAAAGTAAATACTTGTCCATTTTTAAAGTTCCTAGTAATTCTTTGACGTAGCCTTAAGAATTAGGACCGGTGGACAAACATAGTTAACGTAAGATCAATATTGTTGAACATTTACCCGCCATTTTTTTATTGCTGGTTCTGCTATACTAAATTTGGACACCTGCTAGTACATAAAATAGATTTTCGTGGTTTACGTAAAACCGTAAGCTTTAATCTTAAACGAAAGTCGAAAGTGCCCCTACTTGAATTGCCAAGAGGGCACTTTCGAAATGATCCAAAGGCTATGGACCATTTCATTGGCTTTCAAAACTTTAATTTGAATTTCACCGAAAAACTTTAACCGTTGGGACTCGTCAGTCGTCACTCGTCTCTCTCACACTCACAGTAGAAAGAATGAGTCTAGACTCTGAGTCACTGAGATGTACTTTTTATTTATTTATTTTAAAAATTTGAGAGTGAGAGACAGTGTCAGAGACATGGAGAGACTGAAGATAGGAGTTTTTGTCTTTGCTGTACAGTCAAACCTCGATTATTGTCCAGGGTTCGGCCAAAATTTGAACAAAATTAGAGGTAGACAATAATGCTCATATGGGACCTGGGACCTAGGACCTATTTTTCAGGTTCATGTTGATTTGTACTGCGCGATTGTTTTTATACATACAGTTAAGTTCTCAGTGCGGATGTTGTGGACTCGTTGGGATTAAATATCATACAATATGACATGAACGTTGCTTTGAGATCAATGATATCGTTTTCTTCCATAGATGTGATTCTCTTCATATAATCGGGCGCATTATTTACCAGGTTGCCCTCCGGAAGACATGTTGATTTCAGCAAGCAATGGGCAATGCTTTTGGCAGGTGTAGTTTTCCATATGTCGTGTATGATACGAGCAGCATCTAAGAGGTTTGCAGATTGTCCGTCTACAACCTATATATATAAACTGGGTCCGTCTGTAAAAAATGGACAAAAATAGAGGTAAACAAAAATGGAGGTAGAAAACAATAGAGGGTTGACTATATCACTATTTTTTTCAATACATTTTTAAAAATAATAAAATGCAGAATTTTAGAAGTTCAGAACTTCACTAAAACAGAATGTATTTTTTGTTGCTGTTTGTTCCAGAATGCAGAATTACTCCAGAGTATAAACTCCAGTGAGGGCACAAATCACAATGGTAAAACTAGTTCGTTCCAGCAGCTATAAATACGTATTTTTCAGAGCTGAACTTCTGAAGGCTGAAGGAGGGAAGGCTCAGCTCAGCCTCTGAGGTTCTGAGCCTTAGACCCATGACAGCCGACAGAGGGTCCGACTGACTGAGTGAGTCTGACTCTGGCAGCCAGGCAGGGCAGCCAGTGAGCCAGACCGCGAGACCGCGAGACCAGACTCCCGCGACCCTGAAACTGAGAGTCGGAGATTTCAGATTCCCATATTCCCAATCCCCAGCCCCCAGTCCTCAGTCCCCAGTCCCCCTGGCTCTGGGCCTCAGGGGCCAAGAGGGCTAAAAGGGTTCAGGGTTCAGGGCCTAGAATCCAGATCCCAGATTCCAGAATCCGCAGACGCTGCTAAATACATAAATACGAACTTACGGGCATACGCAGTGCCTCGAGAAGTTTTCAAAATTCATCACTAAAAGTTAGCTATTAGGTCCTTCAGAACTGTATTTATTCCAAATTATGCCCATTCAAAACCCTGTACATGAATAAAAAATGGTCTAATACAAGAAACACGATGTGATTCCAGCAGTAGAAGAGATACGGTTATTGGGGCTTCCCGCCCCTCCCCAACACCAACAACGGCAAAAAAAAAAAAGACCGAAACGTGCAAAATTGAAGTTGCACATTTTAAAAACCATGCGGCGCGCTTTCGCAAAATAAATAAGGGTAAATACGAAAACCCAAAATAAAAATTATATATATCCCCTCTTGTTTAAGAGCTTTTAGTTTCCCTCCGACGTTAGCGGTGTTTTTTTTTTTAAACAATGAACATTGATGAACGGCAAGCGGGTGCCGGGTAGGGTTGTTAAGGAGTCAAAGGACATAAATATTTATAGTTTGTATCGAACACGAGAGAGAAAGTGTTCTCACAAAACTGACGAATGACCCAATTTGATTATGTAATTTATTTTTTAACCAGATATACATAAATATTTTTTTATTTTAAATATGTACTGTGCATACTACTTATTTTTATAATTCTTTGTCGCTCGACGAACAGATTTTGCCTAATGGGGGGGGGCTGTGATATTATCGCAGTTTTAAACTTTGAACTTTCCACACAATCTAGTGGTATGATTGACCCTTAGGGTGGGTCAGGCCCCACGTTCGATTCGTGGATTCCCCAAAAGTAAATCCAATCAGAAATAGTCTAGCGGTTTGCGAAGTGTATTTATATAATTTACGTCTTCCATCATTTTTTTATCTATTTTAGAATGTCACCGAAAGAAAAAGACAGAGTTATGTGGGCTAAATAAAAAACACAAACACTCTGTGTGCGTCCATGATTGACCATAACTCTATGTCTCTATGAACGTTATTGAACGATACTCTCAGCAGTATTTAGAAAAAATATTAATAAAAAAAGAGTTTCCGCGACTCTACACTCTACTACACTCTACAGTCTACACTCTACACTACACTCTCAGATCAGTCTATAACATTACACATTTACACTCTCTACACTCTACAGTCTACACTCTGAGATCAGTCTACAACATTACACAGTCTACAGTCTACAGTCTATAGTCTACACTCTACACTACACTCTACACGCTACACTCCCACTCACTGTGCAAGTCACAAGAAGTCTATACTCCGACTCTCGCTATAGACTATAGAGAGTCAAGTATCTAAAGGTCTCTATATTGTACTATACTTTATCTTGGTCTATTGTCAATTGGTCATCATAGGGCACAACAAAAAGGTAGAGAACTGGAGTGAGAGCGATTGGTGGACACAAGTAAGATTTGCGATTCAAACGCTGTGGAATCTTGTCGAATTCAGTTTTCTT
>LUCW03000076.1:142500-155000 GCA_001586965.3 Sphaeroforma sirkka | reverse complement strand
TCTTATTTTCGGTATTCGGACCGGCTTGTGCCTCTTGTGTGGGACTCTCTCTACTAGTGTATTTACAGAGATCTTGTGTTGTATAATTTAGGGCCTATATAAACGCAGAATAGTTTATTTCAAAATAGTTGTTTTAGTATAGGTATCATAGGGCAGATGCCTTATAAAACCCATGTTGACGCACTGCAGACGACACCTCGATCAAATTCTGGATATTTTAAGCCCAGAATAGTAAACGTATTTTTCAACGATTTTCTCTACTATGACTCACTCTCGCATATGCGAAACTATTGGCTCCTCAGAAATTAGGCGCGATCACGTTTGGTGTGAACAAGTTGTGAACATATAAAACAAACATTACTATTGTATGTATGCGTAGCAAGATACACTACATACACTGTATATAAACGGTATAGCTAGAAGCTTTTCAAATCATCAAGATGTCAGCAAGTGAATTACTTCCCTCGGCTAGGAACTTTACGGGTAAGGAGTGGCCATCTGAGATGGCAGTTGCTGTAGATGGGCTCCCAATGTTACTTAGTCGTAGCGACGATTCGAGTGATGAGTAAGACGATATGATGGCGATGGCGAGAGTGGTAGTATCAGTGAAGAGGAGTGAAAGTTCTGATGACAGTGAGGAGAGTAGCGATAGTGAAGAAAGTGAGAGTGAGGATGGGACGGATTTGATGGACTACTTGTTGGACTTAGAAGTCGCTGAATCGTCGACTTTGAATAGACATTATGTGGCTACTGATTATATTAGTAGCATTTATCATTCCTTTACTAGGAAGCGTTCGATACTATGTCAAGAAAGGGTTTGTGTATAGATACCGGCCGAGTTTCGACGAGGTTGTGGGACACTCCCTCTAGATGAATAGATTTGATAACGATTATCGAATGACCTATGGTCAGTATATGTTTATGAAAGAAGTTTGACCCCTTGATGCAAACGCGATAAGTTTATGGGGAATCTACGAAACGGTGCAATCGCGGTAGATGTGCAGCTTGCACTAACCCTTGTCATATACTGGCGGGAGCACAACCTATAGACTTACAGCATGTTTTCTGCATGCATATCACAACGGTCTATAGTATATTTAAAGAGTAGTACGGGCCACCAATGCACTCATGTCACTAACAGCGTTGAATTTAAGTTTTCCCGCAAGCGAAGGCAAGTGTGCTGCAATTGCTAACGGCTTCCGGGCAAGATTTACGTATGGAGTTATATCTCACTGTATTGGTGCTGCCGACGGGTTGTTTATCAGCACCATATTACCACCATTAGCCGATGGCGTTAATTGCCAAGCCATCTGCAATCATCGCTACAGGTTCTTAGCTTTCGCATGTAACTCATACGGCTCCGTGCATAGCCAAAATTTGTTTGATGCCTGTGAGTTTAAAAAGCTCATAGAGACTTTCCTCGCCCCATAGTGGACGATAATGCATACGAGGGTTTGGACAAGATGTTGGTACCTTGTCCGGGCACGAAGCTGGGGAAGTGGTGGGACGCGTTTAACTTTTTTTCAAAGTCAACCGTGTGTGCACGTCAAACAATCCTTTGGGGTATTTTTCCGCAAGTGGGGAATCATGTGGTGCAAATTAGAATTTGACTTATCAATAGTGCCAAATGTCCTAATGTGTTTAGTTGAGCTGCACAATTATTGTATTGGGCTCGATGAATTTGAGGGGAACACTCCGTTCTATACAAAGGTATGCCCTTCTGAATTAGTGAGTACGAATAAAGGCACTTCGGTGGCTCTGTTCGAAGTACCTTGGTCGCGGTGGGATCGGCTGGAATCACTGAATCAGCTGGTCGATTAGTTTTTGGGTTTTCTTTGGCAGGCTCGTCTTGAGAAGTATGCTCTACTGATCTGATGGATCTACAATCGATTGTTGTGATACCGGCATAGATATTGTTCCCCTGGATATCGACATATCTGTAAAAGTCGGTCTCCTCTATGCTGACTATACGAGACCAAGACGTCTACGTTAATAAGACAATATGTTAAAACGTTTAAATGCAAAATGTTAAATAAGTTAGTATCAGCCCTTGGTAATGAGCCAAAGATTAGGGGATTTTAGATTGAGACTTTTGTCTATATACTCCGCTCTAGTCACTAACTACTTTGGTCTAGGTTTATTTTTGTTTTAGTTACTAAGTAGATATCATTTCGTTATAAGGATAATATTGTTTATTTTAAAAATGACAAGTATGTATGTTACAATGTATGAACATATAGTATGACTCTCATAGGGATAATATTATTTATTTCAAAAATCAAAAGTATGTATGTTACAATGTATGAACATATGGTATGGCTCTCATAGTCGCTGCAGTGGTTCAGGAAAGATTGATGGGAAGAAGTGGTCAGTAAATTCCCGTTTGAAGCTTGGGCCAAGTGAGTCGACAATGGAAGATATGTGCTGAGTCAATTCGGGCCGGTGTTGACAAAACACTGTTACTATCGAATGTTCCATATATTCGCTTGCTGATCTACTGAGTAGAGTACCTACTTCTGTGGTACGGATCGGGTCTGCGCCGTGTAGTGTCGCGAACTGGATTAGTGCAGAGTATGAAATACCGAGAAGGACCAGGTTATCGCTCATAATCCGGTCGAGGAGCGAGGATGGGGGTAAGTCAATGCCGCACCAGACCACGGATGAATTCTGTATATGTTGGCTGGCCTGGATCGGAAGTATCATAGGCGGAACCAACAAGCGCGATGATTTGGTTTGAATCGTAACTTGGAAGTAGTGCTTCAACAGCGTGATTAGCCGGGGTATCACATGGGGAACATCCGTTGATGTGTCAGGGACAGGTGAGGGTACGGTGGTTCTTCAACATGCTGGAGAAAATATCCAAGGTGTTCGTGGAGGGTCCAGATACCGTGAAAATCGTGGCACTCCTGTGATTGCTGATGGAGGTCATGGCCAATGGGCGGCAGTTTTCAAACTATCAGGATGCGTCGAATCAGTTGTTGGATCCAGGTAAAGGGGCTGGTAGTGAACTTGTGGCTACGGGGGCAGATAGGGCAGAGACAGCCGTCGGTGCGGTAGTCGAGTAATGTGAACATGTACGTATTCGTCACAATCATAGCACAGATACGAATTGGTGTAGACTCGAAGCAGTGATTGAAGCTGTCGTGTCTGGCTATGTCTCGGTTTGAGGTTGGCGATTTACCCATAACCAGTTGGTAGTAGTATAGCGCCGGGCCATTGCCGCGATCTCTTTGTTGGACCAACGTTTTGTTGAGTTCTTCCTGATGTCGTCACAGCGTTGGCGGAGGGCCAGATGGTCGGGTGTACGCTCGGCCGTGTTTTTGTGTACATTTTTCAGGTGAGCATAGATACTGTATGGAAAGCACAGTGATCCAGGCGGGCTGCGTCAGAGGGGTAAGTGGATTTGAGCTGGCCATTGAGTTGAGTTGTATTCCCAGGCAACCTCCAAGGTAGTCCGCAAATGGTCGCGCAAGTGAAGTAAGTTTGTTTGATGTTTGGGAAACCGAGGGTATTTAGTGCCCGTGATGATGGCTGCTGCTTGGATGAGTGCTGAGTTAAAGCGCTCGAACAGGGGGTCCAACGCATCCTTCCATATAGGTGGAGCCCAGGCAATAATGTTCAGCCCATATGTAGCCGTGGATAGGATGAATGTTTTGAACATCACCAGTCAATTGCGGGGGTGTCGCCAGCTGAAGCCATGAAAGCCATAAGCGCGGAAAGAGGCGATACCCAGTGACAATGCTGCAACCAGAGATTCCATATGTCTGGCGAGGTTGATTCCTGGTACTCCGTGAGAGAGTGGGAACCCCATATATTTGGAGTGTTTCGGTTCGGCATGTGTGGGCACCATCTTCAGGGGGAGGTAACGTGTGTTCCAAGGTGCGTCTGTAAGCGTCAGCGTGATAAGCTCACCATTTATACGGAGAGTTGGCGCCGCGTGTCGCAAGTCGGTAGATCGTACTCGGGGTTTAATATCACCCTGCTCGAGGCCAGATTTGCGTCCCCACGCATCAATATCATCTAAGAAGGGCTGGAGCGAAACCGATCGAGGGGCTTGGATCCGTGTGTCGTCAACAAATAAATAAGAGCGGAGAAGCTTGGGATGAAATTGTGCTAGCGTGACAGCTAAGGAATCCATGTAGATAATAAAGAGCTGGGGGCCGACGATTGGGCCTTGTAGGATGCCATTCGTTCTATGGAATATAGACGAGAGCGTGCAGCGGTATGTCACTCGGGTAGGGACCCTCCCAAACAGCGCGCGGAGGCATTTGGTCCAGTTTTCGGGCATTCCAGAGAGCGACCTTGTCGTATGCCTTGGTTTTGTCCAGACAGACGTTGTTCCACTCCTCTTCTGACTGTGTCTCAGATTCCATGGCGGCAAGTGCTTGGGTATGACAGGAGTACTGTGATTTGAAACCAGCTTGGGTAGCATGGGTAGAAGAGCCGGGGTGGCTCGTAATCAGATTAAGAAAGCACTTTTCAAAGATGCGTCTGACTATTTGCGTAAGCGTGATGGGGCAGAAGTCAGCGGGGGAGGTGATATCTGCATCGGCTTTCTTTGGGTGCGCTATCAAGAGGCTGCAGTGGTCTAAAATACTTTGGCACGATGGTAATATAAAAATGGCCAATGAAAAGATCGATTACTTTAGCTCAATAGCTTCCAACAAGTTTGTGTCCGTTGTAGGAATCTAATACTTCAGCACAATTTCTTCTTCTTCATGTAGCTGATCATTAAACGTATCGATTACTTTAGCAGAATAGCATTGATAAAGTAGCTGTTTAAAATAAGAATATCGATTACGTGGGTACAAAAGTATTTTACCTGTAACTGTCCGTTAAATAAATCTAATACTTTTAGTAGCTTAGACAAAGTACTTGTTTATTGAAGAGACCGAACACTCTAGAACAATACCTTTAATATATGTCCACTGTAGAGATGGATTGCTTTACCACAGTAGAGATATCAAAGTAATTCTTCATTGAAGTGGCCGATAACTCTAGCACAATAGCTTTATTAAAGTATCTATCCGTTATTGAGATCGATTACTTCAACACAATAACTTGAATGAAGTATGTAGTTATTAAAACGATGGATTATTCTAGCACAATAGTTTTTCTTAATTAAACATCTGTCCATTAGGGAGATCTAATGCTTTAACACAATAGTGTCACGAAAGTATCTGGCCAGTAAAAAAACCGAATACTTTAGCGCAATAGCTTTAACAAAGTATATGCCCATTAAAGAGATTGAGTACTTTATCGCAATATCATTGATATATTATCTGTAGAAAGATAAATCGCAATAGCACGATATGATTATCAAAGTAGATGTACACTGAAGAGATCGATTACTCAACCACAATATCCTTAATGAAATAACTGTCCGTTAGAGAGATAAATAGCTATAGCGCAAAAGTACCTTAAAGTAGCTGCCCATTGAAGAAATCGATTACTCTAGCATAGTAGCTTTTAATATAGGACCTGACCATTGAAGAAATCGATTACTTTAGCATAATAAGGTTGTTAAAATAGTTCTTCAGTGAACAGAATGATTACTTTTGCACAATAGCTTTAATAAGGTATCTGTCTATTAAAGAGATCGAGTACTTTAGCAATAGAAGAAATATAGTATCTACCCACTATAGAGTTCTATTACATACCCACACGATTGCTTTCACATAGTATCTGTCTATTTTTGTGATCGATTATATTGACACAAATAGTACCAATGAAGTAGTATAAAGATCGATTACTTTAGCTCAATAGCTTTGACTATTTTTTTATCCATCGAATTAACAAAGTACCTGATCATTAAAGAGATCGATTACTTTAGCTCAATAGATTTGACAAAGTATTTGTCCATTTTAACGAGGTCGATTACTCTAGCACAATAGCAATGATATAGTATCTGTCCATTACAGATATCGATTGCTTCAGCACAATAACATTATAGGTATTGAATTAACAAAGTACCTGATCATTAAAGAGATCGATTACTTTAGCTCAATAGATTTGACAAAAGTATTTGTCCATTTTAACGAGGTCGATTACTCTAGCACAATAGCAATGATATAGTATCTGTCCATTACAGAGATCGATTGCTTTAGCACAATAGAATTGATATAGTAGCTTTATTATAGTATCTGTTCATTAAGTGATTGATTACTTTAGCTCAATAGCTTTGACAAAGTAGTTTTCCATTAAAGAGAGCAAATACTTCAGCACAACAGAATTGATAAAGTTGCTGTCCATTAAAGTGTTCGATTACTTTAGCTATCCATTAAAGAGTGTTTGCTTTAACATGTTAGTATTATTGAAACATTTTAAAGAGATCGATTGCTTTAATACAATTGTATTAATTAAGTATCTTTCAATTAAATAGATCGATTGCTTTCGCACAATAGTGTTATTTAAGTATCGATTTGTTAAAGAGATCGACTACTTTATCACATTATTGTCATTAAATCGTACTTTATCACAATCGTATTATCCGTCTATTAAAGAGTTCGATTACCTTAGCTCAAAATAATTAACAAAGTAGCTAATCATCAAAGAGATCAACTATTTTAGCGCAATAATACTAATACCGTAGCCATTCGTTTATAAAGAGATCCATCACTTCTGCACAATAGAGATCTATTACTTCTGCACAATAGAACTAATAAAGTGGCTTATGATAATAATGTGTCTGTTTCCTTTAGCCTAATAATGTCAAAGTAACTTGCCTTTTACTGAAATAAAGTATCTGTCCATTATAAAGATCAACTGTTTTAGCACAAAAGTATTTAATTGAAGTAGCTGTCTGTTACATAAATTGAATACTCTAGCACAATAGCTCTAATAGAGTATGTGTCCATTAAAATGAGATCGATCAATTCAAGCACAATAGCTTTAACAAAGTATATATTCATTGATGAGATCCATCAATTTAGCACAATGTTATTATTAAGTAACTGTCCAGTAAAGAGATCGACCACTTTAGCACAAATGTATAAATAAACACGAACCCCGAACCGTTGACCGCGCGAATGTATTTATTTCTGCAGCAGGCCAAACCATTGCAAGATATGTCATATCTTGCGCTTGGGTATCTTCATAGTCATAGACGCTTCACTATTCCCTCCATCACCGCCGAATAGGCTGTCGTAATTAAACGATACTGCGGGTGGCTTCTTTTTCTTCTCCCTTATTTCCTCACCACTCATAGTGCTTGATTTTCTGGACGCGCTATGGCCGTCCCGAGGTCTCACTCGTGACCGTTTGCGGTTTAACCCGTTGTTAGGCCCCGTTGATCTGCCACCCCCGGGCTTCTCAGGCGAATGCCGACCCTTGTTGCCCGCTGCCTTGGGTTTTCGTACTGCCTTGGGTTTTTTCTTGGCCTTACTATTGGGCATATCGTCGCTATCATCTCCGCGGCGTTTGGTAGACCTAAATTAAAAAAATCGGGTACAACTTATCCATAAATCCGTGCACATGTCTGTTTCGAGCAACCTGAGCCGTCAGTACTGGCATGCTTCGCATTTGGTGTACATATTTCCATATATGCATATGCCTGTATGCGTGATCGTTGTGACCGTCGTCGTGGGACTAATTTACGCACACACGGCTGTGTAGTTGTGCACTTCCAATCAATATGATTTGATAAGTAGAAATTTCGCGCAAAAGCACGCCTTCGTAACAGGTGGTGATATGTGCATACCTACCCAACATGGCAAGTGCACTTAATTTATATATCATGATATATGAACACACAAGTCGATCGCAGGCCTGCCTTATACAAAACGCTCACACGAACAAGTGGCTGGACCATCACAAGCACAAGCATATACTTCGAATCAACTTATCAAACAAAGTGTTGATACACACGTCTGGCAAGCGAGTCTTGATACGGCCTTCTGAATTGAGAATGCACAGATTGCCATACAGGCCCCCCGTGGCACTTCTATATTATATATATATAAGCATCCCACTGACCTTTTTTTCTGCGATGGACGTTCTTTCCTTTCAGGCGCTTCTGTATGCTCGTTGACTGTGTGTGTGCTTGTGCTTGTGTGTGTCTGTGAACTGCTTGGGACACTTGGGTGTTCAGCGATAGTTTCCTGTTTGATGTTGCTGCTTGTTAACTTCTCGTCTTCGTCCTCGCCGTCTGACTTGACCTGTTATGAGACAATTGTTGACCAGACATACACATTATGATTTAATCTTATGGGACGTAAGCTCATCCCACAATATATTTGGAAGCATTTAAGATAGTATATAACGTGTATAAGGTGCTCAATCCAGACTGTTATGAGACAATTGTTGACCAGACATACACGTTATGATTTTATCTTATGGGGCGTAAGCTCATCCCACAATATATTTGGAAGCATTTAAGATAGTATATAACGTGTATAAGGTGCTCAATCCAGATTATGATTATATCTGTCCGTAGATGAGTATGAGTGTATGATAGATTCATAATGCTAGACTCACAGAAGTGATTAAATTCACAAGCTATGTGCATTCAACATCTACATGAAGGAAGTTTCTAAGGAGCTATATACATATATATATATATACATACATACATACATACATACATACATATATATGCATATACATATATATATATGCATATATATATATATATATATATATATATATATATATATATATATATATATATATATATATATATATATATATATATATATTATATGTACATATATACACCTATACACACTTATACAAATACATATACGTATACATACACACGCACACACACACACACACACACACACGTATATATATATATATATATCACTTAGAAAACACACCCCATATACACATCAGATACACTGACACACGACTGAATACCCTAGGAAGTTAAAATAATGAAAGCACCTTATATCGAGACCTCAGCTTAACAGAAACTAAAGAACACACCAGGAGACGGGCAGAGACACAGACACAAATGTGGGCACTACGCACGCGACGCCATCACACACTTAAATGCCACAGACAGTACACGACGCTCTAACGGTTCGTGCGACAGTGTGTGACACATACGACATTTCCACAGGCACAGTACTGCATACAGCCCTGAGCCGACACTAGATAGACATGTTTCATATGTTTCATATGTTCACATACATCTAATCCTCTGAGCCTATCAAGCACGATGGCGAGCCGTCGGTGCCCATGCCGCCTGGCCACGTCTCCGCAACTGTATCCTGCCTACGATGGAATAATCGAGCACAAACAACATAAAGAGACATACGCTATGATATTGAATCCTAATCTGTATATACGATTTTAATCCGATAGTGAAACCGTCTAATACACAGAGAAGGTACACACTAGTGGGCTACCACAGTGTCGACAAATGCCCAGATATTGCACAATGCGTATAGACACAAGATGATATTTTCCCTCTCGCGATCGATCGTAAGTGAGATGAGAAAAGATGATCGAACAATAAATGTATGGCATGAAAGGTCTAATCAAGCTAAAAGTTTTCACCACCAAAATACAACACCCTGAACAAGAAATATCGGCTTGCGCAGTGTGATTCCGAGCAATATAATATATATATATATATATATACGATTGCAAATACATATATATATATATATGTATATATAGATACACACAGACACACGCACACACAGACACACACAGACACAGACACAGACACAGACACAGACACACACACACACACATATATATAACTATATCCGAATAGCGTCAGTGCTTGACATACTACGTGAGACTTATGTATTCTATATATGTGATGAGCTAAAACTAAACAATCGTCGGTACCTTGTCTAATCGGCTTGGGTCAGCGCCCGCCTTTTCACACAATATCTGCGCAACCTCTATATTTCCACTCCGAGCCGCCCAATGTAGTGCCATTTGGTCGAACGGTAATTCAGGTTTGTCTAACGTGGCCCCGGATTCCAGCAGAAGTTTGGTCACGGAATGGTTGCCACAGTACAGGGAATTGTGCAACGGCGACACACCCGAATTGGTGCGGATATCGAAAACGGCTCCAGCTTTGATCAAAATATCAACCACCTCTTTATTGCCTCCCTGAACGCGTGAGCATGAAACACTATGAGATCATAGCTCTGTTTGCTGCCGGCGGCTCCGGTCAGATACAAATGAATACAGCCAACGCCATGTACAAGCTCTCGTATCATATCTCTTTAGTACCTCTGAATATATACGCGGAAAACAACAACAATGTGAACTCCGTTGATATTTTTTTTGTGTACACAAGTGAGCTTCATTCGATACAGCATCTGATCAAACTCGCTACCGACTGTAGTGTTCATACATACTTATTGACATATGGCACTGTTTATATAAACATACTTCGTATCATAATTTGATCTCGGCTTTAGCATTTCAAAGCTGCTTAATACAGCATGGTTCAGTATGTTCTCGGGTTTACACGCTCAGTGATACGTGCAGCTTGCGATAACTTCTCGTGTCAATGAGATAGCGGAAAATATTCGCTAGCCGTTCATTGAGGTCCGAGTCAGTCACAGTGAAGGGACGTTCCTCTTGACATATGCATTTGCATTTGCATATATATATATATAGATATGTGTATGTATGTGCGAAAATGTGCAAACATAACCACACACACGCACACATACACAAAACAAACTCCCCACCCATCCACCCACTCACCCAAAAATATATATATATATATATATATATATATATATATATATATATATATATATATATATATATATATATATATATATATATATATATATATATATATACATACATACATACACATACATACATACATATATATATATATATATATATATATATATATATATATATATATATATATATATATATACATATATACATACATACAAACATATATATATATATATACACGGACACAAAAGACAGACAGAGACAGAGACAAACACACACACATATATATATATATATATATATATATATATACATATGCAAACACACACACACATATGTAATATATATGCATATATATATATATATATATATATATACGTACATATATATATATACATACATACATATAAATAACATATATATATATATATACATACCAAAAACCCACACCCCCACACCCACCCAACCAATCTACGCAAAACATGTGTGTATATATATATGTATATATATATATATATATATATATATATATATATATATATATATATATATGTATATGCATATGTAACTACAAAATACATATATATAACACAACAATAACATATATGTATATATATATATATGCATATGTAACTCAAATACATACATACATACACATACATATCACATCACACATCATATATACGTATATATATATATATATATACGTACAGTCACACACACAGACAGAAACAGACAAAAAACACACACACACACACACACGCACATCATACACACGTATTGTATTATATATATATATGTATATATATATATATATATGTATATATATATATATATATATATATATATATATATATATATATATATATATAATATATATATATATTTATATATATATATATGTATGTAAATGTATATGTATACACATACACGCAAAACAAACAAACACACACACACCACACACACACACACACACACACACGCACATATATATAGACATATATACATACACATACCAATCCCACGCGTATATATATATATATATATATATATATATATATATATATATATAATCACCTACGCACATACACACGCAGAAACTTACACACACACAAGACAATTACACAAAACACACACACAATAATATATGTATATATATATATATATATATATATATTATTATATTACATACACACACACACATCAATATATATATATATATATATATATATATATATATATATATATATATATATATATATATATATATATATATATATATATATATATATATATATATATATATATATATATATATATATGAATGAGTGCTAATGGATTGGCTATATACATCAAATTTGCGAAAGGTTCTCTCGCACTACATACCTGAGACGCCCAGTGCACATAAGTGCGGTTGAAGTGGTCTGCCAGATTGACATCTTCTCCATCATCTATAAATGTTTTCATTGACGCTATGTCGCCTTTAATTACTGCGTCCAGTAATGAGCTGGGCATTTTGTTGTGAGTGGTGAAATAGCTATAATTGAATAGGATGTATGTATCTATAAATAGGGTTATATTATTTAAAGTATAAATGTACCAGTTGGAGATTGGTTTGGCGCTCTACTGTGCGCGATCTTATGTTGTATGTGCTGTATGATGATTATATTTGCGTGTGAGCTATGTTGTACACTCATATGATATTAAAAAAAGTGTGCAGCATACAGACTTGACAAGATTATGTGCTCTATAGACTCTTGCGTATACATGTAAATACATGTATATATATATAGATATATATATATATATATATATATATATATATGCATATA
>LUCW03000076.1:127500-135000 GCA_001586965.3 Sphaeroforma sirkka | reverse complement strand
CGGAAATTAGGTCTATAGGGCTGCCTCGAGATATTCTGTTGTGGTTTGCATTGGAGATTAACTGACAGTTTCAAGTGCAGAGAGAATGAATCTAAAAAAAAAAAGAACGCACCAACTCAAATAGAAAACAACAACAAACGCCGTAGACACGGCAGTTTGTAGATTCACGTGCAGGCACGCTCACATACATACCTATACATACGTATACGTACGCGTACGTTAGTCTAATAGCATCATGAGAGAGATAGTCCATGTACAAGTTGGTCAGTGTGGTAATCAGATCGGTTCCAAGGTAGGCGTTGAAGTCATGGCTTGGTAGTATGAGCTGCAATCGTGTGTGTATACATGGTATCTAAGTTATAGCCATAGTAAAGCTATGCTCGTGTGGTATCGTGTGTGCACTACTTAAATATAACTTAGATAACAGTATTAATCAGTATCCGCCTCTAAGTATCCTGATTGTGCGACGCGATATTTGTCCACTTTTCTCCAAGGATTGTGTAGGCAGAAAATGAGACATTTTTGGTGAACCGTATTGCGATTTGCTTGTTAACGTATACCGGTCAGAGCATTATACAGGTTCTGCTATCTTGAACTAATGTATGGGTTATATTCACATTGTCTTTCAATTCCTTTCTTATTAAGTTGTGATGCGTGTTTGTACATATTGTACTGCCCACGTCCGTTCTACAAATAGGTGTGGTGTATCGCGTCTGTACCCCACTTCTTGTAAGAGACGTTGTATTGTTGGTTTTTGACTAGTGTTTCTAGATCATCTATAGTGCACTTAAAACTGGTTGGAAACTCAAAAGTGATACTGTTCTCGAGATCAACCCACTGCAAGTCATTTACCACTTTTGCTTGTTTAATAACTTTTGTTCTGGACCCTTGTTATGTTCTATGGGCATGCAATAGTGGTCTGCTACTTGTGTGATGAGTATGGTAAGAGTGCCATCGCAGGCAAACCAGGGTGTTGCATAGTAAACCTGCAAATAAACGTCCATCCCCCAATATGTATTTAAACCTACCGTTTATACATTGTATGTACAGCAAGCCACTTCGCATTCATCTAATCAGTTGTATTTGTTACAACTAGTTCTGGGAGACCATCTCCGAGGAGCATGGTATCGACGGCGAGGGTCAGTGGGTCGGAGACAACGAAACACAGCAATTAGAGCGTATTGATGTGTACTACAACGAAGCATCAGGTGGAAAGTATGTACCCCGTGCCGTTCTGGTTGATTTGGAGCCTGGAACTATGAACTCTGTGCGAGCAGGGAAGAATGGACACCTGTTCCGCCCTGATAACTTCGTATACGGACAGGTACGTTTGTGAGATCTAGGTGTGTGCACATACCATTACAATGTGAGTACACACACACACACACACACATATATATATATATATATATACGTATACATGGCTTGGATACATCTCCACTAAGTCAACTTCTGGGTACGCGAATACATGCAGAAATGTTGGTGAGCTACCTGTGCAGATCACAATGCATTCTAGTAGCTGTTCAGATATGGACATTACATTACAGCAACGAGAAAATTGTCCAGAATAAGCACAAGACATGTGTACCAGAATCGTCTTATCCAAGTCAAAGCATAGGTATTATCAGTCTATTAGCCGAGGGTATTGTGATATCTAGCGTGCTTAGTTGGTTGTAGAGCTATTCTTGTATGAATTACGTGAGGCGGACCTATGCTCTCCAATACATTTCTGAACCTTTCAAAGGGGTTGCTTCTGATCAGTAAGAAGTCATCAGAGAACATATACATTTGTATAGCAACTCGTCCTCGACTAATCCTAGTATTTGAATCACTGTTCACCATGAGGAATATAAAATTATAGCATATAAGCTTATATATATATATCATTATCAGGTGTAGATGCACAAGACTTATTCCAAAATATAGGCTCTGTAAGAATTAGGCTAATCTACCCATTTTTAACACTACAATACATGCATTTGTGTTTGCATGCACAGTAATTTGTCATCAACAGTTTATATATGTAGACGCATTGTGCGCGACAGGATAGTGATCTATTTTGTCTTCGTAATGTGATTTTTATAAAAATAACTGTGCCTATCGCTCAGTTTAGCAACTCTTAACAGCAATAGTCTGCATTTTGGGGTGCCTTGGGGCCGTAGTAGATGCGGTTGGACCATGTGATATTGCTTTAAATCACGCGCTCGTGCTTATACAAATTTATATATATATATATATATATATATATAGTGCAGTGATTAGATTTATAGTCATGTCTTTATATATTCTTTACTTATCTGTGCCCCTTGAAGCATACCTGTTATAGCAATTATATCCAATTGTTTATTCCGTGGATCACTGTCTAACTGCCCACGAGTATAAATATGCTCGGTCTTCCCGATACAGATGCAAAGCACGCTGATTCGGCCATGTAGCAATTGTATATATTCCATCGTTCGCGTTGCGATCTCTATTCAGAGCTGGTATTAATATACCTGATGCGCACTATTATATATATATATGTATATATTCTCATCGTTTGCACCCATCATTCATTCACCTACGCACAGTCTGGTGCTGGTAACAATTGGGCCAAGGGACACTACACCGAGGGTGCTGAGTTGGTAGACGATGTGCTTGAAATTGTGCGTAAAGAGGCCGAGAACTGTGACCAGCTGCAGGGTTTCCAGCTTACCCACTCCCTGGGCGGTGGAACCGGATCCGGTATGTTCGTGGTATATTTAAACACGGGTGGATATATAGATCATTGGAGTTTTAGCCTGTAGATTGTCTGGCATTGGAAGTATAGCGCTCGTACCCTAGGGGTTAGTTCATACTCAAGTGTATTATCTGAACCCGATGTAGGCGCTGTGGTAGTGATGTACCGTGAAGTTGGTATCTTAAACTACTATGGTCCCGTTAATTGGTTAGTGTGCGTTTTGGCTTTGCTTCTGTGTCCGATTGTACCACGGTTTGTGGCCAATACTTTGGGGGGAAATTGGGGGGGGGTTCAAGGTCTCAATCTTGTCATGCCGTTTCCGATTTCTGTACAAATCCTGTTTTACGGTTTGATGTTAGTCTATCGAATACGATGCGAAACTGTGTTGCGTGTTTGTGTGCTAGGTACTGTTATAAACGGCATACGCTGGAACGCTTGTCTACTTATTGTACACTCATTCGCGCCGTATATAGTGTTGTTTGCACTGTTGACAACGTATATAATATCGCCGGTGGACTTGCCTCTAGTATGTTTTTTTTCTGTGGAGTGTTCCTCATAGTTTGACTGTACTCGTGTAGTTAGTGTATGTTTATAGCTTACGGAAATATTTTGATGTGCGTGGCATATACGTTCTTTTTTAAATGTGTTACCTCGCCGAGTAGGGCCTCGTATGATGATCACAACACATTTATACCAAGATCTGCACAGAACAAATCTTGTTGAGAAACGTGCTTCTGAGCTGGCCTAAAAATTGTATATATTGTATTACTTTCTCTATGTGTATGTGTTTATTTGTTGACGACATTGACCAGGCACATATTTGCATGTTGTAGTTGTGAGATTGAATATACCCGGATACTCGCGATTGTTGATGAACTCCTTAGTCGTGTTTTTGATCGTATGATTTATAGTACGAGTTAGTTTAAATTCGTTAGCTTTGGCTCAAACCGCGGGTGCTTTTGGCATCTCGATCAGTAAGCTCTATCCTTGTGGACAAAAGACTTTCCTGATTCCTCCGTGAGATATGTACATGTACGTGGTATAACCCATTGAAAAATATTGTGTGTATTTCAGACAGTCTCTGAGAAAGCATATATTCATACCTATGTAGTTGCATACTGGCGTTGAGTCACAACCGCCTAGAGGTCTATACGGTAGTCTGTCGTTTGTTGTCCATATGTAACTAAACTCACCGCTCCCACACCCATTCCTTTTCCAGGTATGGGTACACTTCTGATCTCAAAGATCCGAGAAGAGTATCCCGATCGTATCATGGCCACCTTCTCCGTAGTACCCTCGCCCAAGGTATCCGATGTCGTGGTAGAGGCCTACAACGCCACCCTCTCGGTACACCAGCTCGTCGAGAACACTGACGAGACCTTCTGCATTGACAACGAGGCTCTATACGACATCTGCTTCCGCACGCTCAAGAAGAACAACCCCGACTACGGCGAACTCAATCACCTCGTATCCCACGTCATGAGCGGTGTCACCACCTCTCTGCGGTTTCCGGGTCAGCTCAACAGTGATCTGCGTAAGCTGGCTGTGAATATGGTGCCGTTCCCGCGCCTGCACTTCTTCATGCCCGGGTACGCACCCCTCACGGCCCCGGGCGCGTCTCAGTACCTCTCCACATCCGTGGCGGAGTTAACGGCGCAGATGTTCGATCCCAACAACATGATGGCCGCCTGCGACCCGCGACGGGGCCGATACCTGACGGTAGCCGCCATGTTCCGTGGCAAGGTCAGCATGAAGGATGTGGAGGAGCAGATGCTGGGTGTGCAGAACAAGAACAGCGCATACTTTGTGGAATGGATCCCCTCGAATGTCAAGACGGCGGTGTGTGATGTGCCGCCGGTGGGTCTGAAGATGGCCGCGACCTTTGTCGGGAACAGCACAGCCATCCAGGAACTCTTCAAGCGTGTCAGTCAACACTTCACCTCCATGTTCAGAAGAAAAGCCTTCTTGCATTGGTATGTTGCACGCATCTGTTGGTTAATGTACTGTGGTGCAATGTTTGTGTAGGTTTGGATATTGGTACCTGCTTGTCTGTTCCCACTTTGCAACGCCGCTACTATACAGTTGGACATAACAGTTCACTGGCGGTCAGTGAGATTCTCTTCGTTGTACCTACACTTCTTCACGTTCAGCTCACCACGTCTTCGTATATTCAGTCTCTTCTAACGTTCCCTGTGTACAAGAATATCAGCGTACGATTTGTTGTATGTATATCTATAGGTTGTGTTTGACCCTTCCGTTCGATCTCGTTCTACATCCTATTTTTTGTCCAGGACATCAATTTAGCTTGTACAAGGAGTCAAAAGAAAGACGTGTTCAGTAGTAACTATCTGTACTTATTCTATAAACGTAGGGCTAGACTAATCTGTTGCATTATCATTGTACATTCATAGGTTTACTGGTGAGGGTATGGATGAGATGGAGTTCACAGAGGCCGAGTCCAACATGAACGATTTGGTATCAGAATACCAGCAATACCAGGATGCTACCGTAGAGGACGATGCGGACGACTTCGCTGACGAAGAGAATGATGAGGAGGCTGGTTATTAAATATTAAGTGTTTAGTAAGCAAACACGTTCCTTTAATAGTACTCCAACTCCTTTGTAAATTAAAATATGATAAGTATGAAAGGTTTTCTTGAGTGTACTTCTTGATTGATTATTAGATAATTGCAATCTCGTTAATGCGAATCCTTCGATATAAATACAAAAGCTTTTCCTGTTGAGTTTGTTGGGTGTGCGATACGAAGCACAATCTTGAAGGCCTTTTATATTTAAATTTGGCACTTCCGGTACTGCGATATTGAGCCCAAAGTCGAGAAGCATGCCGGAAAGCATGGGTATTCCTATTAAATTCTTTGGTTTGTACGCGAATGTGTTTCTGAAGTGCGATCCCAGCTCGTTTTTGTTTACCCTGGTTTTTTTAAAGATCAAACTAGACATTCTGAGCATGTGTTTTACGAAACAAAGCCAGCATTACATTCCCTTCCTCTGGATCAACGATAGCAATACTTCTCTACACGCCCTCAGCAAGCGCAGAATATATATATATATATATACACGCACACATCACACACATATATATATATATATATATATATATATATATATATATATATATATATATATATATATATATATATATATATATATATATATATATATATATATGATATTATTTATGTTATGAATATATATATATATATATATATATATATATATATATATATATATATATATATATATATATATATATATATATATATATATATATATATATATATATATATATATATATATATATATATATATATATATATATATATATAAATATATGGATATATATGGATATATATATATATATATATATATATATATATATATATATATATATATATATATATATATGAGTATATATTTGTATGTATAAATAAATACAATCTAAAATAATGAATACCTAACTGAGGCACTAGTGTGGCTCTAACACCAACATAGTATTCAAAGACCAGTCACTCTCGTCTACATGCCAGGCAAACTGGATTTGATAGCCGATTGCCTGTCGCGGATAGGAAAGCCACTGCAATACCATTAGCCGATAGACAGTCGTCCGGTTGCTCTCGAGTAGAAGTTCTAACCGGATTCTAAAGCACGAATCTACCCCGACAGCTACTAGTATGGGGAAAGCCACCAAGCTCAAGTCCACTTCATCAGCTAATACTTTGGTGGTCCGTATATACTTGATCCGCGCGAGTATATCTCGTGATAGGCACAACGCCAACCATCGCAGTAATGAATGAATAAATAATATTTAAGTATATGTGCACACACATATATATGTACATATATATATACATACATACATACATATATATATATATCAATATATGTATATATATATATATATATATATATATATATATATATATATATATATATATATATATATATATATATATATATATATATATATATATGTATGTATATATATATGTATATATTTTGTACCGACGCCATGAAGAATAGTGCCTACGCCTAAATAAACGTTTTGTGCCTACGCCAAAGTATACGTTTTATAGTAACGTAACAGTATACGCATTGTATCTACGCCAACGTATACGTTTTTTTACCGACGCCAAAAAGTAAGCATTGTACGTACGCTAAAGTATCTATTCGTGTCCACGCCAAAGTGTGCGTGTTGTGCTTATTGTGCTTATAAGTACACGCTCTATGTTTATACACGTGCTGTCCGTCGACGGGTACGTGTACGTTTCATGTATGATACACTCAACGCAGTATACTTTTAACGTAACGTATATCTATTACGAATCCCGAGGCGTTGGGCAATAGTCTGACGGCACCTTTTCTCGACGCACGCATGGCCTGAGTCTACGGACACTCCTCGTGGATAGGCTATCACCCTGTGCGTGTATGCGTGTAGGCTTGCGCTATTGAATCCGTTAACATGCGGAGAGGGATATGCCTGACGTGTTGTGCCGGTGTACACACTTGGCGCTACACGTGAAGACTCTTAAATGTTCGTCCTGGTTCAAGAGCCGTCTATGAATAATCTCCGAAGCCTTCGCGGCTATGTTGGTGGCACTCTTTCTCCAGCACGCACTACTTACGTCTACGCACACTTCTCGGATACACACACACACACACACACACACACACACACACACACACACACACACACACACACACACACACACACACACACACACACACGCACACACACACACACATATATATATATATATATA
>LUCW03000076.1:107500-122500 GCA_001586965.3 Sphaeroforma sirkka | reverse complement strand
GCGCAGATACGTCTCCACACAACAGGACATCCAGAACCGATACGTTGAGTCTACCGATTCATTTGCTAACGCGTTGATCATAAGTGTAAGTAGACCCCCCCGGCGCACATAGTCTGTGTCGGTGTGCTGCCCCTTACGCACCTCAGGCGACCACCCGGCGTAGCCCTGCTCTGTCTCCCACTCCATATCACTCACGCTCACAAGCTTCTCGTCTGGGTCTGGGTCTCTATCCTCGGGGTTAGAACTAGGGCCGTTTGTACCCGGACCGGTTCCCGTACTGGTCCTGTTACGTTTATTCGGCCCGCGCTTCCGTCTCTTGTGTCTGCCGTGGGCATTCTGTACTACTTTGGCGTACATATTCTCCCGCTCTCTCACGGAGCCATGAACCTCACAGTCCATCCTGCGCCATGCGCCCGCCCGAATTTCCGTAAAATTTCCGGGGCTCGTGGCCCCTGCCTCCTCTCCGTACCTACACACAGAGCCACAACCCAGCCCCTCACCCACACAACCACACCCCAACGTATCGCCATCTTGTACACACGCATGTACGTGTGCGTGTGCGAGTGCGTGTGTGCGTGTGTGTATATCTTCCTGATACCTGTGTGCCTGACATATCACATCGAATGCTCGTGGGCGTGTGAGTATGTGGTGATTGTGTGTGTGCATGGGCCGTGCGTTGCACCTCAGCGCATCCGTCACTTCGTGGTCTCGCAGGTCGCTCGTTGCCGCGTAGTCGGTGGGTGAAGACGGTATCTCCGCCGTTTGTGTGCGAGCCGTTTGTTCGGTGTGTGTGTGGGTGTGGGTGTGCGTGGCTGTGGCTGTGGTATTAGCCTGGTGCCCTGCGAGGGTGTGGGGCGAGTCTGAGTGTGTGAATGTCTGGCCGTGAGTGAGTGTGTGTGCGGTCGGTGTCCCCGGCGTACGCATAAATGTGTGTGTGTGTTTGTCTGTGCACATATCATTACCTGTACCATTGTCTCTATCCACGTGTGTGTGTGTGTGTGCCTGCATCTTCCTGTCCATCTTCATGCCACTCCGTGAGTGCACGGGTCACTCTCTTTTGCATCTTCAAGTACGCCTCATAACTTACCACCTCACTGTCACAGGCATCCCCCACCGAGTCCCTCCTCCTTAATTGTCCACTACCAGCCTCCCCGTCCGACCCACCCGTCGCGCTATCGCCCACAGACTCACAGGCACTCCCACTCGTACACTCGTTCGCACTTCCACACTCACTCTCCGATTGGCTCCAGTGCCCCACTCCCACTACACAAGTGTCTTCCCCAGCACATGTGCCTATACACACACAGCCATCCCTGTCACTACCTGTCACACCCATCTTCCCTTCTCGGCCTGTGTGTCTCTGCCATGCACACCATCTCGTCCTTGCGTGTATGCACGTACAACACCACTTCGCGTATGTCTTGACATTCTCTGTGTGCGCACAAGTGCTTCCTTGCCCTCTCCTAACAGCGCCGCCTCCTTCCAGCTCATCCGACAACGTTTGCGACTATCTCCACACCGGTGTGCGTGTGTGCAGGCGCGTGTATCTGTGTGGCCGTGTGTGGGTATTGGTGTGTGTGCATGTACAGGTTCATCTCTACACACACAACTCCGTCTCCGCAAGTCATTCCCTGCGGTCAGTACTGGGTCCCACTCAACTCTCTTCTTGCAGGTGCACCGAACTCGCGGTTTTGCGGTTTGCGGTTTTGCGGTTTGCGGGTTTGTTTGCGGTTGCGGCTCCGCTCCTAACCGCGGTGAGGCATCTGTCTGGACCCGACAAAACATCGAGTTGAACATACGGATGAAGAACCCCATCCCTGGCTGTGTGCCGTAGGTATCCAAAGAAGGTATATCTACAGCAGGTGTGTCTAGAGTAGGTATATCTAGGGTAAGTGTATCTAGGGTAGGCATATCTAGAGTAGGTATATCTAAAATATGTATATCTAGAGTAGGTGTGTCTAGAGCAGGTGTGTGTGCGTGCGGCGGCGTGTGAGCAGACGACTGCCTGTGACTGAGTAGTCGGTCGGGTTGTTGTTCGTTGCCATTGATTACCGTCACTCGGTTGCCAATGGTTACCGCTGCAGTCTCACCCACGCAGCGCTGAGAGTGCGTCTGCCCACTCACAAACGAAGTCGTTGGCGTATCCGCCTGCCCTACAGGTCGCACGTGTATGTAGTTGTCTGTGTGCACACGTCCCCGTGTCTCTGACTGAGACGGTGTGGGTGTGTGTGCTGTGGTGGGTGGGGGTGTGTTGTGATGGACACAGGCGCCTTTCCCGGCGTGTGATACATGTGCGTGTGTACTACCCTGCTCTCGCGTGTGCACGTGTGTACGTGTGTGTGTGTGTGTGCGTGTGTGTGCCGTGAACACACTACGCATGTGGTCTATCTCCACCTGCTCTTCCGCAGACAGGAACAGCCGCGCAACGTTTGTGTTGGAGGGTGCGCGATCGCACATGTTGTGGATGACCCGCAGTGTTTGTATCTTACTTGTACTCGATGGCGTGCAGAAACACGGCAGCCCTATAGTAATACAGACGGAGATAAGACGTGTGAGGTATATGGGCTATGCATATCACTTGTATATAGTATATGTGTGTATGATTGTCATACGAGAAACACGGACAGTAATACAATACAGGCGGAGATAAGACGTATGAGGTATATGGGCTATGCATATCACTTGTGTGTAGTATATGTGTGTATGATTATCATACGAGAAACAAGGCAGCCTTACAGTAATACAGGCGGAAATAAAAGGTGTGAGCTATATGGGCTATGCATATCACTTGTGTGTAGTATATATGTGCATGTAATGGGTATAATACAACTGCTGTGTGTAGTAAACATGTATACAGTACATAGTATGCTCAGCGTATATGTTGTGGATCACATAGTACTTATAACTTGCTGGTAGCAGCAGATGGCGTGCAGACACCTGGCAACCTTGCAAGCGTACAACGCAACGTTAGCCATGCAAGTGACTGAATTAGTTCGTGTATATACTCAAGATAGGTTCATGGAACATGTATATACTCATACATATGAATAAGGGAAACACTACATATACATGTATATATACATGTATATATACATGTACATATACATAGACATACCAAAGATAGGTCCATGGATCATTGGAAAGTGGCAAAAATCATCGACTTCAGAGGCTGGACCCCATTTCAAATTCTCCATAATACCATGGAGTATACGCACGACACCCAGTCTGAGATGGAAAGAGCACTGAGTAAGTGTCTATAAATAGATGGATAGAAAGAGGATATATTGTCTTCTATTGATAGATTTGACTATTTGTACAAATCAGAGCACACTCCCCACTACCTAGCTTTGAAAATCCACACCACGCACTTAACTATTATATATATATATATATATATATATATATATATATATATATATATATATATATATATATATATATATATATATATATATATATACATACATACATACATATATATATATATATATATATATACCTATATATATATATAAATTTAGATATAGATATAGATATAGATATAGATATATATATATATATATATATATATATATATACTATACATCTCTCACATCCCCTTACCTAGCCAGCTTGACCTGTATGTCATTCTGCTTGACCGTGAGCATGGCCGTGAGCAAGTACAGAATTTCATTCTGGTACAGACCGAACACCGGCACAGAAAGAGTCCCTGGTTCATAGTACGGGTGCACAGCCCCAGTTGGTAGGTCAACGAACTCATTCTGGTCCACATGACCCAAAACACTGACCCCATTCTCCAAATCAGGACTTCCCGGACCCAAATCCGCCGGTCCCTGTCCTGAATTAGAGGTCACTGGACCGGTCCAATCGTCCTCCGAGTCACTATCCGCAAACATCAACTGTGTACGATGCGCTGTGGTATCCCCACTGGACGACCCCCTCCCACTCATCCGCCTACTACCAGCACCCACACCCACACCCACACCTGCACCTGCACCCGCCCGCCCAGGGCCGTCCCGGTCCATCCGAGACAAGGCCTGAGCCACCGCAACCAGCGACCCATCGTCCCGGTCTAATCTGCTGCGTAGTACACTGTGCCTGTTGCTTAATTCGTCACGTGACAAATTAACTCTTGCGCGCATGGCCTCCTCCGCCTCGCGATAAGTCCTCACGCGGTCGGCCCGCGTGCGTATCATTGGCTGGGTCGGCGCACGCATACGTGCGTGAGTATTGGTGTGTGTATTGGTGTGCGTATGTGCACGTGTATGTGTGTATGTATGTGTGCTTGTGTGTGTGTTTGTGTGCGTGTGTGTGGGGGATGCATTACTAGAGCGTGCGTGTTCCTGGTCTATAGACGCCCTAGTTGGACGACCGGTATTCCAGCTACGCACAGATTGGCTTATACGCTCCTCACTACTGAGAGTCCCCACATTGCTTATTAACTCACCACTATTCTCTGCATTGCTTATTATCTCACCGCTGTTCTCTGTAATGCTTATTACCTCACCACTATTCTCTGCAATGCTTATTACCTCCCCACTATTATGTGCATTGTTTATTCTCTCACCACTATTCTCCGCATTGCTTATTATCTCACCACTGTTCTCTGCATTGCTTATTATCTCACCCCTATTCTCCGCATTGCTTATTATCTCACCACTGTTCTCTGCATTGCTTATTGCTCACCCCCTATTCTCCGCATTGCTTAATATCTCACCACTATTCGCCGCATTGCTTATTACCTCACCCCTATTCTCCGCATTCCTTATTATCTCACCACTATTCTCCGCATTGCTTATGATCTCACCACTGCTAATGCTATGCGTATCACTCTGCCCTGTCCCATCCAGAGCCCCTGCACCGCTGCCCACGCCACTCGTACTCTCCACAGCATTGCTAATATCACTCAGAAACCCTACAAATCCAAGCCTCTCGCTCCAGTCACTCCCATCCACCACCGCAACACTGCCATCGTTCGGCCCAGTCGATTCGGTGTGTGTGTGCACAGACATGCGTGCAGCTGTGTGGCCGTTATCCTGCGTGACTGAGTCTTCTGTGGTGACTGATGTACCTGCTCTGGCCCGTGAGTGTGTGTGTGTGTCTGTGCGTGCGCCCACACCCGTCGTCCCACTGTGACTCGCGCCTGCACCTGCATCGGGATTTGGACCGTCCCCTGTCCTCAATGTATTTGGACCGTCCCCTGTCCTGAATGTACTGGCCCTGTTTCCGGTGCCTGGGCGTGTACCCGTGTCTCTACCCACACCACCCCCCTCAGCCACTCCACTTGCGTGTACGCTTATGTCTCGTGCAGTGTGTGGGCCTGTCTCCCGTGGGTCAGGGCTGCCCGTCACAGAGAGACTCAGCAATGCCACCAGCAGATGCAGTCGATCCAACTGATGCACCAGCTGCGCACACCGCAGGCTACCCACAGTTCTATTTATAGACGTGCTCCGGCTATTATTAGATGTGCTTCGGTCCCAGTCTTCGCACTCCGGGTCAGTGAGCGCTTCCAGTTGCTGTCGCAGTGTCCGGCTTTCGGACCGGAGTACGTCTATGTGTGCCTTCTCCATGGTACGTTTTCGGTGTTTCTCGCGGGCGTCCTTTCTTTGTTTATACTTGTGACATAGCTTCACATGCATGTCATATAAACGCATGGGTACATTTTCGCCGCTCGCAAGGATATCATCCGCTTCCGCCAATTCTCTCAATTCAGATTGGTCCAGCCGCGACATATCCACCCACAGATCACTCTGTTTGGTGGATGAATTGGTCCGCGCCAATGCGATAGTTTGATACACGCAATCTGACATCTCTGTATCATGCGAGTCAGCGTCAGGTAATCTGTGGCTGAGGCTGTTGAGAAATAGAAGCATGCTTGTGTGTGAAGAACGTGCTCAACAGGGTGTACAATATATGTACATCAACACGGATGTGCCTTTACATTGGTACTGTTACATATAGAAATGTATGCAAGGTCTGGTCAGCATTAATGAAAGTTCCACTGCGAACAAGTACTCATATAACATGTTGGCCCTCTCCTGCGTTTATGCCGGCACTTCTACAAGATGTCCCCCGTGTTACTACACAAACATAGCATGGTAGCAAGCTACTCAACTCATACAGGCTCGTGCATTACTAAACCCTAAACCTTAAAACCTAAAACCCTAATGCCCCATAGAAAGTGGCGTCGAAAGTTCTGCAACACGCAACACTCGACAAGCAGATCCACGCCAGCGCATAGGAACACTCAAACGATAGGCTTCCTACCGCATATGCCCTTTTACCGTTACCATAACAACGGGGCACACAGCCTATATCTCATACTGTGTACATACTACCGTCGAAAGACGCCCCACACTGTGTATTGGGATAAGCCGATCGCCTTATAGCGACCCGGACCATTTGGAGTATAGGGTTTTAGGGTTTTAGGGTTTGTTCAGAATGCCCACCCCTCGGTATCCGTGTTTAAATATGAATGTATCAGACTTTCTCCCGCATATCTCGCACGATGCCACAACTTCACAAACATGTGCTCTTAAGCTAAAACCATCTCAGAGTATCTATGGATAGACTCTTGAAATCATTGTGAACAAGATATTCCTATCTCAAAGTATCTATAAATCTCGAACAGCCATGTATTCACAATACATATATATATATATATATATATATATATATCGCACACTATCTATAAACAGACCCTCACATACAAGATCTAATCATCTCACACTAAAAATAGGTTCTTGCCCATGTGTTCACAAGATATAAATACCCCACACTATTTATGAATAGACTTGAACAGACTCGACGCAAAAATATATTCACAAGAATACATATCTCAAACTATCTATATATAGACCAAAATATACTCATAAGATAAAAACATCTCACAATCTATAAATAGACTCGTACCGAACTTCGTCCAGGAGCCCTTGCACAAGCAACACGTCGTTCTGCAGCAGAGATCCGAATTCTGAGTCACGGCGCGCTGAAAACTGTCGATTGTGGATTGAGCCGTACCGCAACCTAAACCCAAATGTTATGACGAAAGTCAATATTTCTTGTCTAAAACACCCAACAGTAGTCACAGCTTCAAAGCAACAATCTTCAAAGCGAAATATTTCGCGCTACTGTCAAGCTTAGAAGCGTACGCTCCAAAAGGGTGAGAGGCAGTAAGGTGGATTTAAAGATCCTCTTGGGCTCCCCTACTATTCTCTGACACCCAATACAACTCAACAGTCTCCAAAGCCTTCCTACGCCGACTACCCAAATTCAATAAAAAATACTAGTCTTCCTGTCTTAATTGACCCATCAAATACAATGGAAACAAAAAAAAACTTGCTCTTTTCAAAAATGGCCAGTCGAATACAGCGAAACCTATTAATTGTCCACTTAAATGACCAATTAAATACAGTTTTGAATATACTACTAATTGCATCCTGAAAATGCTACTCACATACTAAGCTACACGTTAATCAAGAATAATATTAATAATACATGCTAATAATAATACATGTTGATCAAGAACAATATTAATAATCAAAAATAATATTAATAATACATGTTTAAAATAGTGATACTTGTTGATAATACACGTTGATCGAGAACAATATTCTTAGCTGAACTCAGTAAGAGTGGTACCGACAGAAGGATCTGCATCCAGCACACTATGCACAACCACACCCTGCAGCATCTCAGTGCACGTAGCCAAAGTGGGTGCCTGTGAGTATACACATGAAATACCCAATGTACATACACAACATACACAATAGTGCGCAAGTATGGAAGGCCCACCTACACGAACACAAGAGCTATATCTATATATGTGCAGACAAAAGGAGGCTGTCATAACTACGCTATCGCCTACACGAACACAATAGCTATATCTATAAATGTGCAGACAAAAAGAGGTTGCCATACCTACCCCTATCACCTACACGAACATAAGAGCTATATCTACAAATGTGCAGACAAAAAAAAGATGCCATACTACCCCTATCACCTACACCAGCACAACAGCTATATCTATATATACGTGGACAAAAGGAGGCTGCTATCACCTACACCAACACAACAGCTATATCTATATATGTGCAGACAAACAAAGGCTGCCATACCTAGCCCTACTACCTACACCAACATGACAGCTATGTCTATATTTGTGCAGACAAACGGAGGCTGCCCTACCTACACCAACACAACAGCTATCTATATATATGTGGACAAAAAGAGGCTGCTATCACCTACACGAACACAACAGCTATATATATAAATGTGCAGACAAAAGGAGACTACCATACCTACCCCTATCACCTACACGAACATAAGAGCTATATCTATAAATGTACAGACAAAAGGAAGATGCCATACCTACCCCTATCACCTACACCAACGCAACTATATTTACATGTGTGGACAAAAGGAGGCTACTATACTACCCCTATCACCTACACCAGCAGAACAGCTATATCTATATATGTGCAGACAAACGAAGGCTGCCATACCTAGCCCTACCACCTACACCAACACAACAGCTATATCTATATATGTGCAGACAAAAGAAGGCTGCCCAATCTAGCCCTACCACCTACACCAACACAACAGCTATATCTATATATGTGCAGACAAAAGAAGGCTGCCCAATCTAGCCCTACCACCTACACCAACACAACAGCTATATCTATATATGTGCAGACAAAAGGAGGCTGCCCTACCTACACCAACGCAACAGCTATCTATTTATATGTGGACAAAAAGAGGCTGCTGTCACCTACACCAACACAACAGCTATATCTATATATGTGCAGACAAAAGGAGGCTGTCATACCTACCCCTATCACCTACACCAACACAACACCTATATCTACATATGTGCAGACAAAAGAAGGCTGCCCTACCTACACTAACACAACACCTATATCTATAAATTTGCAGACAAAAGGAGGCTGCATTACCTACACCAACACAACAGCTATATCTACATAGGTGCAGACAAAAGGAGGCTGCCCTACCTACACCAACACAACAGTTATATCTATATATGTGCAGACAAATGGAGGCTGCCATACCTAGCCCTATCCAGTTCATCCTGCAAGCCTCCGTCGGTAGTGTTGGGAGTTGCGCGTGCAATCAATTCCTCGTATATCAGGAGAGGACTGCGAAAGACAAACGCCGGCTGCGCCGTATCCGATGCGGTCGCAATATTATCCAGATTTCCCGAATCCAGATCGAGATCTAGATCTAGATCTCCCTCCGATCGGCGTGGATCTAGATCCCACGAGGCCAGTGCCACCGGGTTGCTCTCTAAGAGGGGGCCCCACATCTCGTCGGGGATACCTACACCCAACCTATCCTCAACACCTCTAACCAGCTCGTATCTACGCGTGTTAGTGTTATTTGGAGTACTTATGTGTGCACTCTCGTTGGTAGTGTTCAGTTCGGCCACAGTTGGCGCAGAAGGGTTATACCTGTACGTGCAGAGACCAATGGCAAAGAGAAAAAGCAAGGTAGCGGAGGATACTGATGGATGAGATGGGAAATATATATTATATAGGCACAGAGAAAAAAGCCCAGTCAGTACGAATACGTATATATAGTTATATGTATATACATATATATGTGTGTGTATTTTAAGTGTAAGTGTAAGTGTATGTGTACGTGCAATGCGCATGTGCATGTGCATGTGTATGTGCATGTGCATACGCATGTATGCATATGTACATGTATATCTATATATATATATACATACATACATACATACATAACATGCACACATACATATTATTATATATATATATATATATATATATCATGCATACAACGCATGCGCATGTACGCATGTACGTACGTACGTACGTAATGTACGTACGTATGTATGTATGCATATGTATGCATGTGTATGCACAATCATATATGTATGTATGTACATGCTATATTATTATATATGCATTATATATTATATATGTATAATTATGCATATATATATATGGCTATATATATTATGATATATATGTATATATGTTATAATATATATATATATATATATATTATTATATATATAATAATATATATATATATATACATATATAATATATATATATATATATATATATATATATATATATATATAATATATATATATATATATATATATATATATATATATATAATATATATATATATATGTATGTATATATATATATATATATATATATATACACACACACATACCGTTGTGACAGCGTCTGCAGCGCCCAAGTTCTCAGCAGCTCGGCCTCATCCACCCGCCCCTGCGCGTTCATCCTTACAAGGGCGGATTCGGCCCTACTGAGCCCCAACGCCATTTCCAGGTGCATGTTCTGGGCCACTAGGTCTGCCTCCCATCTATTCAGGCGAGCATTATCCTCCCTTAGCTGCATCAGAGACCGTTGTAGCTCGGCGGTCTGTGTGCGCAGTTGGGCCGTGTCGCGTTGTAGTGCTGCCGTCTCCCGTTCCTGCTGTGCGGTGCGTGCCAGGAGAGCTGTGTTTCGCCGCTCCAGTGTTTCCAGCAACGTCGCAGTGGTTTGTAACGTGTGCGTGTACGTGTGCGCGTGTGTGTGTGTGTGTGGGAAGTGATGTGTGTCCCGTTTGCATTGTCCGGGTTCTGATGGTCGGGTGCTTCTCGCGGCCCCGAGGCCCTGTCCCACCAGGGTGGAGGGCCGGGACAGGGGCGTAGCCACCAACGGGTGCAGGGGGTGTATTGCACCTGTTGTAGGGTCTTCTTGCGGCCTCTCAAGTGATGTCAGCACACCCGCCCTCGTGGCTAGGGCGTGGGCTGAGTTCAATGCGTTGGCTACACCTGTTGTACCAGAGCCGTTTGTATCGATGCTTGGGCATACGTTGTGTGTGGGAGAACCCAAAGGGACAGGATCCGTGCCAGTCGGCGTGTCTAAGGTGCTTGCGTCTGTATTGGCAGTACTAGTACTATGCGAAGCACCCGAGCTCGTAGCTGCACTGGGATAGCCAGTACTACAGGCAGGGCCCCTCTCGCCATTAGTCCAGGTTATCGCCCCACTGCCAGCACCCTCCGCTCCCCCTCGTGCAGACCCTCTCTCGCTATTAGTCCAATCTGCCAACCCCCTATCAGCCTCCGAACTAATACCTACGCCGGTGTGGCCCCACAGACTAATGCCCTCTCCGTCGCTGTCACTCTCACTCACCTGCGCTTCACTGCCCAGCACATCATCCAACGCGTTCACAGCACCACCCAATTTCGAATTACTTTCACCCCATCCCGAATTTGTGTCGGAAGTAACCTCACTCAATTCCGAATTAGTATCCTCCAATTCCGAACTAGTGTCCTCCAACAAGTCCAGCAACTCCCGTTCCAGAGCCTGGATCTCTCTGTCCTTGCGCGCATTCTCGGCCACCAGGGCCTGGTGCTGAGCCTCTAGTGAGCTGAGGGTAGACCCCAGTGTGTCTAAGGTGGAGTCTAGTACGTGCAGCGCCGTATCTACCTCGGCCGACGCCGCACTATACGAATCCACGGCCGCAGCTGCACGGTTGCTATGTGTACTTAATTCAGCTGCACGGTTGCTATGTGTACTTAATTCAGCTGCACGGTTGCTATGTGTACTTAATTCAGCTGCACGGTCGCTATGTGTATCTAATTCGCCTGCACGGCTGCTATGTGTGCCTAATTCGCCTGCACGGTTGCTATGTGTGCCTAATACGGCTGTACTGTTGCTAGCTGTACGTGTGACTGGGTTAATCGCTGTAGTACCATGCTGTTGTTCGCCTGTGGCCGTGAAGGTGCGTGTGTCAGGCCCACGCCTTTCCTCGCGACTATCCCTGGCTATGGCACTCTCCGCACGGACGTCCGCTGGACTCTGCCTATCCACAGTCATACTAGGCGGGTGCAACCCCACCCCACTCTCAGGGGGTGCTATGGCATCCCCCGACTGTCTCCGTACCTCATGGTTGGTAGCCACTTCCCCAGTAGTGCTATGTCTCATTCCGTTTAACGCACCCTGAATGGTAGCCCCTTCCCCAGTAGTACTATGCCTCATTCCGTTTAACGCACTCCTCTCTCCGTCCCCATCCCCGTCCCCCTCCCCGCCAAACATATTATCGTATGACTTCGCGTACAGGTTGGCAAACGCGTCTCGCAGCGCACACACACGCTGTTCGGTACTGAACACGTCATCACCCACCCACCACCGCCCACCCACCACAGGCCACTGCTCATCGTACAGTGTGTCTGTGCGTGCTTGGTTTGATTGTGTCTGGGAGTCTGTTTGGTTCAATTGTGTCTGTGTGTCTGTGTGTGCTTGGTTTAACTGTGTACCCCTGTGTATATACTCTAACTGTACCTCCGTGTGAGTCTGGCTTGCGCCTGTGCCTGTGCCTGTGTCTGTACCTGTGCCTGTGCCTGTGCCTGTGTGCGCATGCGTATGTTCTCCTTCTTCATCTCGACGTGTCTGGTGGAGTTGTGTGTCTGTGTGTGTCTCATTGAGTTCTCCTCCAACCCCTTGCGCGTGCAGCTGTCCACCTGTGGACTGCTCATCCTGCTGCGTCAGTGTGGGCGCAGGGTCTTGCCTTATCACTCGCGTTGTGTTTGCCAGTGCCTGTGCCTGTGCCTGTGACTGTGTCTGTGTCTGTGTATGTCTCTGTGTCTGTGTCTGTGCCTGGGTCTGGGTCTGAGTCTGTGGATGGGTGTGTGCACACTGCAGCCTCTCCAGTATCTCTCTGATGCGGTCGTCACTATCGGCTGTCCCCATCTCCCGCGCCCTCTCCCACACATTGAACATATGCAGCAGCACCGTCGGCAGTGGTTCGTGTATAGACGTATTTGAAAACCTCTCCGTGGCTTCTACCGTGTGAGAGCCTGGCAATGGTTCGTGTATAGACATATTTGAATACGTTTCCGTGGCTTCCATCGTGTGAGAGTCTGGCAGTGGTTCATGTATAGACGTATTTGAATACGTTTCCGTAGCTTCCACCGTGTGAGAGTCTGGGTACATGCGCACGTTCACACTCTCCCCCGCAGTCGTAAGCCCATGTGTAGCCGTATTGGTTGTCGTATTTTCGGCCGTGTTTGCGTTGGTCCGAGGGTCAGACTCCTCGTAGGTAGTCCCATTGCCGGTGGTCCCAGTGGTCGAAGTAGTTGCCCTGCTCGAGTTCCCAGTCGTACTAATTGTCGGATTATCAGACACGCTACCTCTAGCACTATCTGCAGTAGTCGCATCGGTGGACGTCGTATCTGCTGCGTTCGTGCTAGTGGTACCTGTATTAGCGGGTGTCGTACTGATGCCAGTATCCCTTGCGGTATTCGTATCAGCGGTCGTCCTAGTGATGCTTGTCGTACCGGCGGTCGCACTAGTGGTCGCATCCCCACTGGGGGTGCTAGTTTGTATCGCCAGATTCACCAGCGCATTCGCAAGTGTGGTGATTGGACTGGCCCCGTCCCCTGGCCTATAATGTTGCGGACCGCTGGGACTGTATGTCAACCCGGGTGGGTATAAAGGTAGGTGGTCTGTGTGTGAGTGCATATTCGTTTCGGGACTATATCCACCTAGCCTATTATCGCGCGCACTAGTTGGACTATCCGTCAACCCAAACCTGGGTGTGGGGTAATACACTGCACTTGTCGTAGGCCTAGCCACGGTTGACTCCCCTGCATTTGGCCTGTGTGTGGCACCCGACAACACGACCTCCGAGCCACTTGCACCGGTCGGGCGGAACTCCGAGATGTATCCACGCAAAGTATCGAACTCTGTTATATCTGCACCTTCATCCATATCCCATACAGTAGTACTATCATCCGTAGAGGACCGATTACCTGCACTGCCCCAGTCATAGTCGTCGCTCAGGTCTCCATCGCGTATCCCTACAGTAGCGCCAAATAAGGACGTGTCCAGTCCGGCGGCACGCATGTGGTGCCCAAAATACCCCACCAGCCCCAGACACCTGCAGAGTTTATGAGTTTATGCCAATACGTTTACTATATGAGAGCGAAGTATCTTATCGGAGGATACGAAAATTAGAGGCAGAAAATGGATAGTACAGTCCGTAAAGTATTAACGTATGCCGGAACAAAATGACATCTATACCCAAGGTGGAGCCCAAAGCAGCCCGCCAGTCTCAAACTACTGGGGAGTTGGTATAAAATATATTTCCCATTTAAGATACGAGTTGCTCTACATGGAAGATATGTGCAATACAGAAAATATAAATACTCGCCAGAGATATATAGTGCCTCACGATATACATGTACATATATATATATATATATATATATATACTTACTCGTCGTAGCTATTGAGGGCTTCGGGGTACCTCTGCAGGTTGAGCATGGAGAACATACTGGCAAAGCTCATGGCTTGACCAAAGTCCTCCTCCATTGCATTCGAGACCCTTCTGGTGGTCTATGGTAGGTAAAAAAACAAGATGTGTGAGGAACATGCGCATGAAAGTGCAGACATAAATATAGTACACATAATCCTTTCATATGTAAGTATAGAAATGTATATATATATATATATATATATATATACATATTTATAAAAAAATATATACAAATATATATAAATATATATAAATATATAAATGTATATATATATATATATATATATATATATATATATATATATATATATATATATATATATATATAAATATATGTATATATATATATATATATATATATATATATATATATATATATATATATATATAATTATATGACGATCCATCGAACGACATACAGCTGAGTGCGGGAGTGTGTGCATGTTCTGCGACCGCAATGTAACGGTTGTCACAAGTCGTTGCAATATCTTGGGGTGCATCAGAAAGGCCTGATTAATGGCCACCGTTTCCGCGTCTTTTTGCTTATCCTTGCGTTTCTGTGGGAGTAGCTTGGGCTGCGGTTGAGACAGACACACCTGCTTTGAGTGTTTAGGGTGAGTAGACATCAGGTTTAGATTTAGGTTTTATGTTTTAGGGTTTATGGTCTTGTACGGG
>LUCW03000076.1:90000-102500 GCA_001586965.3 Sphaeroforma sirkka | reverse complement strand
TATTATTACATATTAATATTGTGCGTGTGCGTGAGAGAGCGCATGTACGCAAAAAATCATGATTGATGTCATGTATATATATTATTATTATTATATGCTATTATTATGTTATTATTATTAACATTCACATCATCCATTACATCAACACACCTATCATCACACATCATCAATTACAACATTATTATTATAACATATATAATATATGATTATATATGTTGTTATATACATATATATTTATTATTATTACATATATTATATTTACATTATTATTATTATTGGTATTATTATGGATGGTTATTATTGTTGACATATTATTATAGCAATTATATATATATTATTATTGTTATTATTATTATTATTATTATTATTATTATTATTATTATTATTATAATATTGATTATTGGCACATGGTTATTATTATTACATGTTGATTTGCATATTATTATGTTTATTATTACACATATATGTACATGCATTGGTATTGATGTGTGCATGATGTGTGCATATTGTGTGTATTACATGTGTTAGCCATTGTTATATTATTATTGGCATATATTATGTATGCTATATTATTATATACATACAAACATATATACATATGCATATGCATATGTATGTATGCATATTATTATATATATATATATGTATTATTATTATTATATAACATATATATATTATATATATATATATATATATATATATATATTATATGTTATGTATATGTATATATATATATATATATATATGTATATATATGCATATCCATTATATACATATATATATATATATATATATATATATATATATATATATATATATTTATATATATATATATATATATATTTATATTAATATATATATATATGCGCGTGTGTGTGTGCGTGTACTTTTAAATTTATATAGATATATATAATATATTCATATGTGTTAATTTCAGATATGCATATATACTGTTATAGGAATGTAAACACCGTGATTTTTGGATATTCACGGTATATTATTACACGTACTGAACTATAAAATGGAATATAATTGTACACAAAAAGAATTTTTGTCCCGACTACAGCGGTATCGACAAGCCTTTCTCAAAGCAAAAACATACCTTAGTGATAGGTGGAACTTCCACCTTTTTCGACTGAACGTTCTGCATCCTTTCCAATACGCTGATAGACTGTTGGCGTTATCTCATCCACTACCCTTGCAGTGAACTTAAAATACGCCAAGACTCTAGCTCAGATGATATCATATACTCGCTATCGGTGGACTAGTATACTTGGCCGATTTTGCATGCTCCTCTGACACTATCATTTACAGCCAGATACGGATACTTGTCTAGGTATACCTTTGTCCGTATAAATCGGCTAGCTGCGTGACTATTTACATACATGTATTACTAAATATAATACACTACGCGATCATGCGACTGTGCGATGTGCGAAGGCTGCTTTTATTCACAAGATCTCTGTGATTGGCAGAGAACATAGTTGCGTCGAAAATCGATTAGAAGCTCCGGTGTAATGTTTTTATTTATTTTAATAAATACGTCCAATTATGAAACCCTAAACCCAAATCTCTGATATCTTTGAACCTTCTCTCTCTCAGAGTGGTAAGTAGTAGACCCCATGCTATATATTTGTCTATGTCCACCGCTGAATCTATCCACTATTAATATGACGCACACAAGGTACTACACGACTACCATGTGGGATTCTTCTAGTATCATGTATATGACTCTCTAATATAAGACTATTAGTTTATGCCTTACATCTCCTTTAGACGCTCGATTGAACTCGTCTTCTTAAGCCTGATATATGAGAATCGAGTTTCCACCAACAAGTGTACTTCTCGGACAAAGATTGGCTGCTAATATCAGATATTTTACGTATAAATATGTACATACATTTTCATCGAGCTTCTATAGCATAGTATTTAAAAATGACGCTCGCAAGTGAGTGTCTAATATATTTCAGCAATTTCAAATCAAGCAGTATCCCAGGCCAATATTGACATTCTATGTACTATCCGCAGCAGTCTAATCAATATAGCATCTATTCGTGGTACTTACATCGGTACAAAGTGGAAGTCTGACACACGTCAACGGAACGACTAACAATGAAGACTTGTCCATGATCTATTATACAGCTTGCAACATACAGACTAAATCACGGTACAATATTTCTGCCATTCTTGCGAAAGGTAGACAAAAGAAAAGAAAAATGGTAAAATAGAAGTCAATATCAACTGTATGTCCGTTGTGTCAAGTCAACGCATGTCTCCAATATCATGTGATTGTTCGCTTTAGCAATATTTAGTAATGGTAGTCTTCCGCACCGCAGTTCCTGTAGCATTGTTGTGAGTCCTACTTATTGTCCTTGTGTTTGTTTATTTGTAGTACTCCTTCTATGTGTTGCATATCTAGCTGGGAGAGGCCCTTACTACCCTCTTGTTTGTTTATTTGTAGTACTCTTTCTATGTGTTGCATATCTAGCTGGTAGAGGCTCTTACTACCCTCGTGTTTGCTTAATCGTAGTACTCTTTCTATATGTTGCATATCTAGCTGGATGAGGCTCCGTTATTACGATGCATTTCGTTTTTGTAGTATTTTTACTCGACCTTTTCCGCATCCACCCTGGCCTACTGCCCGCATTCTTACAATTCGCTACCGATGCTGGTAACTTAGCTAACGCTTATGACTAGCAGGCTGCACAGGAACTAGATTGGGTATGCATATATATACATTCTGTACATGATATTTACATTTTCATCATATTTATCTCAGAATGTGTGTTGATCTTGACTTGTTGTACTATACAATATCATAGCCTTCTGCAAATTGAACAATACCTGTGGCCCGACGGACGTTAGTCCGTTCATGCTATTTTTATTGTCTCTTTCTCTCTCTCTCTATTTAGTAGTCGAGAGAGAGAGAGGCGAGGCCGCGAGAGTCCTGTACGCTATAGACTTCAGTCTATGCATATAAAGTCTTTAGTATACTTCTGATGACACCCTTGAAATGGGATTTTTTATCTCATCTGACATCAGTGACATGATGATGTCATGATGATGATGCCAAGCTCAAAACGTCATTTATGCGTTGAACCGTTTCAGTTCGAAAAATTTAACGCTTTTTAACGACTACGTTCAAGTTTATGTGCACAATGAAATATTATAAAAATATAAACGAATTTGATGTCGTGTACATACAATACTACACATACATACTACATACTGTATGTACATATTGCTGTACAAACATAGGCCTGCTCGCATAACCCGTCACATCTACGCTCAACATCCATACATACGCATATATAGACAAGATCATCTCCAACCACAGCCCTTCTCGCCAGCCGAGTGTTTGCATCATCCCTCTCTCGAACAATCATTCATCGGATCACTATAGAACACCTGTGTCGTGTACGCCATGCTGTCTACAAAGCACATGGTCTCCCACTGTGTGCAAGGATTGGTATCAACACGCACATACACAGCTCTGAGGCCTGTCGGTTGTCTGAGAGTCAATCCTAGAGCATCAAAAACGTGTGCTAGTACACTGAGTGCAGCTAATGCTGTGCCGGCGTGTGGATTCTCGAGTGCGCGTATTGTGCTTGATGGTGATAAGTCTACAGGGTCTGAGTGGAAAGGCAGAGATGTCAGTGTACCCAAGGTAGGCTGTATCCTTGTACTTGTGTTCAAAACGCCTACTGCTTGTTTATACATGTGCTGGTTGGGGTTCTAAAGTTTATCCTACCACTGGTACATACGAATCACACTTTTTGGTCGTGTTTGTGCATGGAATGGTCTAACCTCTATCCTTGCACTAGTGTGTACATAGTATGTATAGTGCCGTTGCTGCATGCACACTGTTTATGTATTATAAATCATAGGTGTATCCCAACCTCTATCCTCTCACTGTTATGTACATAGTGTGTATAACGCCGTTGCTGGGTGCACACTGTTTATGTATTATAAGTCATAGTTGTATCCCATTCTGTATCCTTTCACTGGTGTGTACATAGTGTATACAATCACTCTTTATGCATTATATGTCTTACCTGTACCACATTCTATATCCTTTCACTGGTTTGTACATAGTGTATACAATGCCGTCGCTGTATGTACTAGTCGTGTCCTTACACCGGTGTACAGAAGCCACGCTTCCCGTTTCACATGTGCTAGGAGCGGATGTGTATGTGGTTGCACTGTAGCCTTTCAATACCCATCCACTGGCTTTATAATAGCTACACTGTATGTTTTATGTATGTGCTAAGAAATTCTATTACATGTGTGCCATGGGTACTTCCTTGTTTGTTCATGTATGTGCAAAGTAGTGTTAATATTTTCCTCTCTATTACATGTGTGTTATGGGTACTTCCTTGTTTGTTCATGTATGTGCTAAGGAGTGTGGCTATCTTTTTTCTATTACCTTTGTGCAATCGATGCCTCTGCTGTTCTTGTATGCACGGGCTGTGGCTCTACCTCATAACCTTTCATCGGTTGTACCGTGAACACTTTTATAGTCTAAGCATGTGCCACCCATGTGCTCATTGTGTATTGTACCTAAAATTTCTCCTACGTTAAGGATTCCAAACATAATCACAATTATATACTGCTTTCAGTTTAATTCGACTGTTTGAAAACTTTAACATTTCCCACGTGTTGATATACAATGACCGACGTAATCTAATCAAAGTAAACCTACACGCAAATCGGTGAAAAGTAGAATTATGCATTGCAAAGCAATACACATGTATTCTTCCGCGCCATTACTCGCCTAAGCTGTAATGGACTGAGAATGTGTTTGGTATTTGCTCGCTGACGGATATTGTATACCGGAACGGTAAAACAATTTCCAACAGCAAATACAAATAGGGGATGTCAGCGCATACAACTTCTTAGAGATTTAAAAATATATACATACAGCAATGCATACATATTTGTAGACAGATGTAGACATGTCTTTTTTTTTAACAAAAAAACCGGAATCTGGATTTATATGTGTTCATCTAAAGTTGAATCTAATTCATTCTTAAGCACAGGTTTTCAATAAAGAGACAGATATGTTTTATTCATGCATGCGCCAGGCCTGAGCTTAAAATATATATTCTTACAGTGGTGTATATAAGATATTCATTTAGTCATGGTGTGCTAGGGGTGACGGCACCGTATGCATTGCTTTAAAGTTTAATATATGCATATACACACACACACATATATATATATGTATGTATGTATGTATGTATGTATTATATTTTATAGCTATGGCTATGGCTATGGCTATGGCTATGTTCCATTAAATGAAATGCGTCTCACATCATTAGTTCTGATCATCCTGTTACTTTATCTTTATTCCTCGTACTCCGTATTTCCAGGGCAAAGCGCGTTTGGACGATGCGATGATCGAAGACATTCTTCTCACCTTTGATGAGAATGATACCGAACTTTCCGACGACGAAGGTATCCCCAAGGGACAAACACAGCGCATGAACGAAGAGATGGATCAAGCTAACGAGCCCAATCTAGCCGCTACGGAAGCGCTGAGTAGTAACCCGTTAACGTATGTAAACCCCAAGACAGGTGAGATAGGCGGACCCAGGGGACCAGAGCCGGTACGCTATGGAGATTGGGAGGTGAAAGGCAGATGTAGCGATTTTTGAGGATGGGATAGGTAAAGGAGAAGTGTTTTTTCGTGTAGAATGCTTCATATACATGTAATAAGTAAAGGAGAAGTGTATGTTTCAGTTTCATGCTGATTGCTTCTATACAAAGGGAAAGGTAGGGTTGTTAGACAATTCACTGTCACGGCTGTAGTAGTAGCTCGTTTGTAACAGTCTGAGGGTTTTAGGGTTTAGGATTTTACGTCTTTTGACGTATGTGAATCTCAAGCCTCCGTGAGAAAGGGGGTTCGAGGTGACAGAGACTGTACGATGCGGTGGTTGGCAGATGAAGGGTGGATGTAGTTAGCGATTGCCGCGGTTGTGATTTAGTTACCGTCTTCATACTATTATATCATTTGGGAGGAGTATCACGTACAACTGGTATATGCTATCATTGCGATATAGGAGTAATACATGCAACAGGTATATACCATAAGAGCCGTTGCAAGAAATTCAGTACCTTGGCAACAACCATAGCGTGTATATGAGATTGTCAGTACGTTTATGTGATACCTACACGTCATGAGTGACCGTATACCATACGTTAATTCTAAGTCGGGGTGGGGAGTGGGCAGTCGGAAAGATACTGTATGGACTTTGGGAGGCGAAGCGTTGGTTTCGTCGGTTTCTGAGACTGGGAAGAACAATTGTAATCAGTAGCGGTTGGGACCAGGTTTACAACAGAGTTGTGTGTATCGAGTTAAACGGTTTATGCATATGGGCATTATACATAGATACATTTATATGAGCATTATATACAGGTACATTCATATGAGCATTACATATAGGTACATTTATATGAGCATTACATATAGGTACATTTATATGAGCAACATGTAGTTTATGATACTATATTCAGCGTCGTATTCTGTGGGACAATCCAGCCCTAGTTGGTATATCACTTGTCTTCATTTCTAGCTTACTATGTCCTCTCGCTATATATAACATAGCTGCACGCTGATATGTAAGTATTGTTATGAAGATATTGTGGCGTGGATAAAAGCAAGATGCATGCGACACAGCAACAATTGTCGTTATGAAGATATAGTAACGTAGATAAAAACAAGGTACATGCAACACAGCAACGATTGTTGTTATGAAGATATTGTAACGTAGATAAAAGCAAGATACATGCAACACAGCAACAGTTGTTGTTATGAAGATATTGTAACGTAAATAAAAGCAAGATACATGCAACACAGCAACAGTTATTGTTATAGGAACGTAGATATAAGCAAGATACATGCAACACAGCAACAGTTGTTGTTATGAAGATATAGTAACGTAGATAAAAGCAAGATACATGAAACAGTAACAATTGTTGTTATGACAAAGTATTGTTACGAAGATACTGTGGCGTGGATGAAAGCAAGATGCATGCAACACAGCAACAATTGTTGTTATGAAGATATAATTACGTAGATATAAGCAAGATACATGCAACACAGCAACAGTTGTTATGACAAGTATTGTTATGACAAGTATTGTTATGAAGATATAGTAACGTAGGTAATAGCAAAATTCATGCAACACAGCAACAGTTGTTGTTATGAAGATATAGCAACGTAGATTAAAAGCGAGATACATGAAACGCAGCAACAGTTGCTGTTGAAAAGCTTTGTTATCACAAGTATTGTTATGAAGATATAGTAACGTGGATAAAAGAAAGGCACATGCAACACAGCAATAAATGCATTCCTTCGCAGGGTGTAGGTTCAAGACAAGTATTGTTATGAAGATATAGTAACGTGGATAAAAGCAAGATACATGCAACACAGCAACAAGTATTGTTATAAAGATATAGTAAGGTGGATAAAAGCAAGATACAACAACAATTATTATTATGAAGATGTAGTATCGTGGTAAAAAGCAAGGCACATGCAACACAGCAACAAGTATTTATTACTCGGGGACAGACAATTGGCCACATGGTGCCTGAGTGTCTAGAAGTAATTGTCTCGAAGATAAAGTATCGTGGGTTAAAGCAAGTGCCATGAAGCCTACTGGTTGCAGATTTATGTTTCATTCGCGAGAGAACTCTCCCACCAATTCTCTTCCAAGTTTGATGCGAATTATCGTATTTTGAAATACATTGAAGTTAAAATAGGCCAATTTTGGTACAATGGCCAAAAAAAAAAGGGGGTGATAATGAAGTCAAACATGTACAGTTCCTGACACGCTTGGGACATTAAAGCGGTCCTTACCCATACTACATAACTCACTAACACTCTCTCTCACACACTCACACACACTCTCTCTCCCCCCTAGCCTATTATCCAACCTGAGCGACAGTCTCCCTAGTCCTAGTAATAACCGGGCATACCCTGAACCACCCATGCATATGAATTCTCTTTTATTTATATCTTGATAACTGGTGTGTCGTATACTCGTACCACACCTCTGCATGGTTCAATAGAGTAGTGAGCCCGAAAGTACTGATGTGAATGCGTTTGATTGGTCTATAGTAGGCTCTAGCTGTAAATCCACCAATGGGATCGCTCCGATATGGCCCACTAGGCATCCCGACTATAGTATATATAGCTGTCTATGTACCAATGGCAATGCTTCGCTATGGCCCACTAAGCATACTATACTATACAATACTATACTATACTATACTATACTATGCTATACTATACTATGCTATACTATACTAATACTAATACTATACTATACTATATCCGACTGTATGGGAACAACCACTCCTTCGTATAACGCTTCATGCACCCCTGTGAACCATGTTGCAAACAGTCTGACCGGACGGAATAGCTCTGAGCGCTCCAGTGAGCGCTACCCTCAATTGCACCTGCAAGGTTGTCTTCTACGTGACCCAACAGGCCATACACTGTACACTGTATACGTGTTTCCTCATAGTCCGATAGGCGCCCGCCTTGAATTGTACCCACACAACTGCCTATGACGGTTTCTCTGCGGTATGTTTGCATCCCTGAGCCGTTCACTGGATGCTTGTGTGCTATTGCCAGTGCTTGTGCGTATACTCCAATAGGCTCTAGTAGCCGTTGTTGTACTAGTGCAAATGCTTCTGGGCATGGCATCGATCCGTCAGCTACGGTTGGTTGTGTGTAAGGACAAGCTTTTGCACAGATACACGTGTGCACACGCCCATGCATGTTCCAATGGGGCGTAGCCTCGATTGTACTTGTGTCCACGATCTGTGATGCAAATCCAAGAGCTGTTTGCGAGCGAGTTTAAACTCTGCGTGCGAGTGAGTTTAAACTCTGCGTGCGAGTGAGTTTAAACTATGTGTGCGAGTGAGTTTAAACTCTGTGTGCGAGTGAGTTTAAACTCTGCGTGCGAGTGAGTTTAAACTCTGTGTGCGAGTGAGTTTGAATTCTGCGTGAGAGGGAGTTTAAACTCTTGTTTGCGAGTGAGTTCAAACTGTGTGTGCGAGTGAGTTTTGAACCGAAGGCCATTCCAGGTGGTTTCGCTACACTCTATGAACCGGATCGCCTTGAAAGAGAGCGGACGGGTAGTCAGCACCTATCCACCCCCCATGCAACTGCGTATCTGTGTTTATCACACACCTATCCACCCCCCATGCACTGCATATCTGTGTATATCACACACCTATCCACCTCCCCCTCCCCCATGCACTGCATGTCTGTGTATATCACACACCTATCCACCCCCCTGCATGTCTATGCCGATCACAGACTTCTCTGTCGATTCATCTGCAGGCAAACCTGCGGCTCCGCACTAAAGTGTGTTTGCCGCAAGTGCCTTGAGCTCGAGCAGTGCTCATCACCATGGCAACCAAAAATGCGTCGCACCACAACCACTCTACTACCCAACCCAGCCCATCCTGTATTGAGGGAGAGACCTGTGCCAGTTGCTTAGCAACCACTACTGGCTCCATACCCACCCGCCACCTGAACATCTCCCACAACCAAACCCATTACAAAGCTGGTGTGCTATGTAGCTGCCACCCAGCCTCGCCTTCAGCACCCACAACGGTCTCGACTGGTTGCCTGGATACGGGACCGGTTGGGGTGTGTGGTATGTGGAAACTGCATAACAAACACACAGAGATCTATGCACACTCCATCGCGTGGGCGTATAACGGGCTGTATGGTTGTACCCGCACACCGGGATATGCTCAGATGGCACAGGACGTGACCAGTAATCTACGCGTAGGTATTCTCTCGTCTTACACGTGTAAAGGTGGCATCGGCACATAACTACGACTCTGATCAGTCTCGAGTGCAGAATACTCGCCGCCAGAGGTTCATTCGCCTTCACCTGCGTCGAGCGTATACCAACTGCCATCGGTGGGATAGAGCCAGACTCCGTTGATGTAGTGTGTGTGGTATAGGTACACATCGAGATGATGTGGTGTGGTGTGACTAGCACACCTTGGACCCATCCACCCTCACTTCGCGTCGAAGTAGTAGTGCTCTTGCTTGTACTTCCGACTGGCAAGCTTCCGGGATTCCTTCAAGAACAGCTATGGACATAACAGAACAGAACCAAACAGAACTTGAGTATTTCTAGCTACATGGCAATATAAACACGCACATATATACGCATCGGCGAACGATTTGTCACCTTTTTTTAATATCCACAAGATGACAGAAACAGAACTACGAAAGTAACGTACAAGACGAGATGGGGATACAGTTAATCAATGGCAAGCTCAGCCTTTAAATCGTTACAGGACGTTCGGTCCATTGAAAACGTAATATATATATATATATATATATGTAGTAGTATATATATATATATATATATATATATATATATGTGTGTGTGTGTGTGTATAAATATATATACATTCATACATATATATATATATATATATATATATATATGTGTGTGTATGTATATATGTATGTATGCATATATTTGTATATATATATGTATATATATATATATATATATATATATATATATGTATGTATGTATGTATGTATGTATGTATGTATGCATATATATATATATATATATATATATATATATATATATATATATATATATATATATATATATATATATATATATATATATACGCAATGTATGTATGTATGTAGGTATGTATATATATATACGACCAATTTTGAGAATACAATACGTACTTTTTTGGATGCCTCGATATACTTTGTTATCAGCTCTCCTCTCAGTTTGGTATGCCTGAAGGCAAAATCGAAACCACGCAAGTGCCAATGCTCCAATTCCGACAGGTGGTTGTGGTACACCCGGAACAGTATGTCTTCATATAGAGGCTACGTGGGAATAAATATATTTATATTTTTCAACATGAATGTCCATGTAAAAAGGATGTATGCAAAGAATATGGATTTTTATCAGTATCAATATAATGTGGAGTTATAGAACGATCAAGCATGTTAAAGGAGTGCAGAATAGCGACAAACAGGTCATGTATCAGACGAACTTATTCTGCACGAGAAACTATATGAACATTATATATATATATATATCCTTGGCATCCCAATCCACCCTTCAGACACGATGCAACCAGCCATCCCAAGACGAAAAATCAGACACCCGAGTTCGGAATGGATTACAATGTACTACCAACTCATATCTCACCCGTTCTTGCGATACACATGCCACAATACATAAACAGAATACGTATACAAACCCGTAACAGCCGCACTGAGCGATTCTTGCCATACACATGCCACAATACGCCAACAGAATACGTATACAAACCCATAATAGTCGCACTGAGCGATTCTTGCGATACACATGCCGCACTACATAAACAGAATACGTATACCAACCCACAACAGTCACACTGAGCGAAACAACACACCAACGGTATTTCGTATCCGCCCTTCAGGCACGCGGCCACCAGCCATCGCGACGTCTTGGCCAGAAACCTCAGATTGAAAGAGTGCATATGCGTGGCAAACACGTGTGTCAGCTGCTTCAGTTGATGCTCCGTCATACTGCCGGTCTGGCCCATACACTTAACTAGCAAAGATATCTCCCACGCCCCTATAGCCCGACCTGCCTTACCCTCCAGGAGCGTGTGGGGTGCTTGTGTGCCTGTGCGCACGTGTGCACCCAGCTGAGCGTGGGTGTGGGTCGACTGAGTCTCCAGGCAGCTGAGGACGTAGTCTGTGGTGAGGTTGACCATGGTACGTGTGCTGGATTTGGCCAGGCTGAGTTCTTCGGCATACCCTTGTATAACTATCTCCTGACGTTCAATGACCACCTTGTCCTTTTTCCGTCTCCGTTCTCTCGGGGTCAGTTTTCGGTTCATCAGTATGCGCCGAGTTGCTTCGTAGTGTGTTTCTGCTTGGAGATGACTATCCTCATCGGTACGTGTATGATCATCATTTACGTATTCAGATCCCGACGAAACCGTACGGGTTGGGGGTGACTTTCTGTATTGGTACCATGAAGCCCTTCCGGTCTGTACACGATATAAGTCTTTGTGCAACTCGCGACACACCCACACAAGCGCCTTACATACGTGCACCGCCGCGAATGGGCCCATCACATAATTAAAGGGGTCTTTTAATGGGTCTGGCTTCGGATTTTCAGCACGCATGAGCCAATTGCTATTAATAGCGTCAATCTGATTGGTCGGGCTCAAAAGCAGGCTCTGGGCGGAGGCGATCATATCTGCGGAGCGGTGCACCACATAATCGATTATCCGCGGCGTGACCAAATGGCTCCTAGTCAGAACACGCAGTAGGTCCGCTATAATGTGCATGGAAGGATAGATATTGAATAAAAATATCTGAAATTGCACAAATGAACAAATATAATATATATATATATATATATATATATATATATAGATATCACACACATATATATTTATATATATATATATATATATATATGTATATT
>LUCW03000076.1:85000-87500 GCA_001586965.3 Sphaeroforma sirkka | reverse complement strand
GGGCGTGTTTGTACGTACGTGTTAGTGCGTGTGAGTGTGCGTGTGCGTGTGCGTGTGCGTGTGACGGTGACTGTGAGTATGCGTAGTTCTGTACGGCCCACTTCGACTCACTCTCTCCCCCATACACATCCACACAGTCACCCAGCTCCCGCCGTAGTGCACCCGGCTCCCAATTTTTAGGACCGCCTCCGGTCCTCTCCCCCATCTCGCAAAAAACCGGACTTCCTTCTCCCTTCACGCCTTGGTTTGTGGTATATGCGTGGCTACTACACATTGCTGCCCTGATTGCTGTGTCATGCCAGTTCCTTGTATGTGCCTCCACAGTCGCCACGTCCCTGTCTCCTATCCCTGTGTACTGTGCAGAAGAGTGACCCATCCCGTGCTCGACTGGTTCACTCGCAGAGTGTAAGGATGTGTCTGTGTGGGGCATATGTGCGAGTACTTCGTGGCGCTTGTGTGTGTTCTTGGACGGCGCATGCGCGTCCTGCGGTAAGGGCGTGAGCGTCCTGTGTCCTTCATAGCCGTGCGTAATGGCAGAGTCAGCTATAACCGGCACCGTGTATTTGTCTGTGTGTGTGTTCAAACTCGATTGGCCTGTAGGTGAGTGTGTGTGTGTGTGTATTTGTTTCCCTCCCGCGTAATGTGGGACATCCAGGCTAGGTGAAGTCGGTGGGGCGTCCACAGACACATTTGTACCCTTTCTCTTTTCAGTTTTTGATCTATTTTTAGATTTCTTACTCGCTGGCGGGGGCTGCCTGCCCATCAATTTCCCACTCTTATCCGCTTTCCCCCCGGGGTTGGCCACACCGCTACTCTGCTCCTTTTTCACCTTCTTCTTCCCAGGCCCCTCTTTCCGTGCTCGACCGGAAGCATCATCTCGTGTTCTATTTATAGAACTACTCCGTGTTCTATTTAAAACATTCCATGTGCTATTTCTAGTCGTCGCCAGCTGCGTCGCACTCACATGCTGCATGAACATGTCCACACTCAGCTTGAGTAGCTCCTGCACCCCAGCCGCTTTGGTATCTTTGTCCTTCCGGCTCTGACTGAACCCCTGACTCTCGTACTCCCCCCAAACCTCCGTCCTGCCCCGGACTGTATAGGCAGCGCCTATATTAGGCAATGGTTTAACTACCATATTCAACTCTTGACCCACCTTGTCCACGTGAATGTCCTCGCCCAGCTCCACGCGGTGGCGCAGGAACCTGATGGCTTCGGAATGGGACTCGAACTGTCCTGGTTTCGGGTACATCGCCAGGCTCCCCTCGGCAATAGCGGCTCGATATTTTGTATTATTCACCACACTCTGTTGAACACTGCGTGTGGGGCTTAGCGTGACTAGCTTCTCCAAAGCCATGTTCACGAAACGTGTGGGTAGCCTATCCTTCGTAGCCTGTGACACACACACGTACAAGGATGTGCAAATGTATAGTCAGCATTTGCGAGGTACTAATACCATAACTATTGATATATATATATATATATATATATATATATATATGCATACATGCATAAATACATACATACATATATAAACATATACATACATACATACATACCTACATACATGCTTACATAATATATATATATATATATATATATATATATATATATATATTGATGTGTGTGTGTGTGTGTATATGTATGTATGTGTATGTATGTATGCATAATATATATATAATATATATATATATATATATATGTATGATATGTGATGATGTGTGTGTGCGTGCGTGCGTGTGTGTGCGTATTTTTTGTATGTATGTATGTACGTAAAAAATGTATGAATGTTTATATGTATGTATGTATGCATGTATGTGTATGTATGTAAAATGTATGTATGTATGTATGTATGTACGTATGTATGTATGTATGTATGTATGTTTGTTTGTGTGTATGTATATATGTATTTATGTATGTATGTATGTATGTATGTATGTATGTATGTATGTATGTATGTATGTATGTATGTATGTATGTATGTATGTATTTATGTATGTATGTATGTATTGTATATATATATAACACACGGATACACGGTCACGTTCTACTATCAGTCACATCCAACACTACCTCTAGCACCTGTAGCATCTGATCGGGATGGGTGGCCACATTGAACGCCTGTTCCACATAGTCCAGGTATTGCGTGTTTTCAGTTTGGTTGTTGGCATGGTGTTGGTTCCCTTCGTTGCTAAAGTTACCAGTACTGTTGTGTGCATCCGTATGGTGATGCGTCATCTCCTTCTCTGCCGCAGCCATGTTTTGCTTCCGTGCCTTTGTTAACTTATGCGTTTGTGTGTGTGTGTCCAAGCTTGCATATCCACTACCTACCCTTCTAGATGCCTGTGCATGCGCGCTCGCATACGTGTCTGCATGCGTATCCGCGTACTTGTCGCCAACGGCGTTTGCATACAGATCCTCATGTGTGCGTGTGTGTGGTGAAGTCCCCCCCCTCTCTCTTTCCAGCGAGCCTTCCCAGTCGATACCCTCCTCGTGCACC
>LUCW03000076.1:0-80000 GCA_001586965.3 Sphaeroforma sirkka | reverse complement strand
AATCACCATTCGGTACAGTCCAAGCTGGATCACCGGAATTGTCAAGGATTAGAATGGCATCTACTTCACGGGCAGGAACTGCCAGGGAAAAGGCAGGGACGCCACCCTCGGCATAGCCACCATCAGATAATCGTATACTGTCGCCCATGTAGAGTGCGTCAGTACTGGACAGGCCATCCAAGAAACTTGGTATCTCAGTTTCGTATGTGGAGATGAATTCCTGCTGGCCCTCGAAGGCGGTGTTGGTATTGCTTAACTCCGCTCTCACGACGGCCGAGACAGCGATACCGTTGTAATCTATGAAATAGCCCGAGCTAGTGCCCATAACAAAGCCTAAATTATCATAATTAGACACACAAACATTGTCTACCACAGATGTGCCATTCTTGAATTTTGTGCTGATAGATGCTGTATTTATGAAAGCATTTACTGACGGTGCATATGATCCGGTAGTATACGGGTTCCACTCCCATGAATCGGCTCCAGCGCCCAAATCGAAACCTGTGGCACTGCCGTTCTTGAATACGGTAGCCACTATAAGTGGAAAGGGCATGGTATGGTTTGTGAAAGCATTGTCACCATTTGCGATACTCGATAGCGTTAGCTCGTCGCCGAAATTCTCGATATTGTGTAAGAATTGGAAAGAAACATCTTTCGCCCATATATCTACGAGCGAGACATGGTAGCCGGCTACATCTTTGCTCAAAATTTGTCCCGTGAGGTTTGCCATATTCTCAGATCGCTCTGTTTTGTTATCTCCCGGGTTGAGAAGATGGTTGTTGATATTTATATACTTGGTCGCCACATCGCTGATGAGGGTATTATCGTTGGCAAGGATAGCACCGACAGTCCAGGCACCACCACTAATACCAGCAATATACGTGAGAATCTGGTATATACCTCCAGTCATTTCTGACTTTGCCTATGCATTCCTCATGTCGAAAGCACTTAGCACACTAAAAGCAGACAGCGAAGCACGGTGACCGTCGCCACTTGCTGCAAGTGCCACTCTTGGTATGGAGCTAGTATTCCATGCAAAGTCCTCGAAGCCCTCTAGCTGAACATTATCAAAATATTCCTGCCATGTTGTCATTAGCATTTGTTCCCTCCTCTGAACCCATTCATATTCTTTATCGGTAATCCGCATATACCCTTGTGGCAAAAATATGCTACTCGTAGCATCATCCATGCAACTACTCTTAATAGGTGTGTATGAGTTCGTATCACGCGCGTATACCGACACTACAGCTGCAGCGATCACTAGACTGGTGACGAACATTGTGTGTTGTAATGTTGTTCCTAGACTATTTAATGAGCTGTTTGTGAGCAGGTCGTGCGTTTAAATTTTCAAAACAGTATTTATTATCCATAGCCTCCTATTCTATAATAGTAAATACATAGCCTCCCACTCGAGTGAAGCATCGCAGCTGTAAGTCAGAGACGTTGTGAAACACACACCACAGCGATGTGCGTGTTTTTTACTATATTTTTAGAAACATCAGAAAAACACAAACAAATCAAAACAACTGTTTTTAAAAAGACCATTTAATAAATTTATAGCCTCTTTGCTCTTTTATTTCTACAAAACAAGACAATACTGACTGTTTTTTACCACTTTTTTTATAGCATGCGAGCATATATATACACTCTTTACTCTATTATAGTATAAATAAATACCTTCACCCTTTGACCACAATTACATCTTTTGTTTTTTTTAAACAAATGATAAAGTCAGCTGGTACATAATAAAATAAATTTAAAATTTAAAAATAACCAGAATACGAAATGTTAGACTGTCTTTTATTTAGAAGTGCTTTATCGTGGTGCCTGCTCAAGGCATTTATACTGAAGTATTATTTTTGTCATGACTAATTCACGATTTTATTATAATAGAAAACAATTTTTAGCCTTCCTGTGTGTGAAATACCTAACATCCAGTGACCAGTCGGATTGGCAGGGACCAATAATATACCCTACAATATGGGACAAGTAGAGAAGAGTTAAGGACTCGAGAAGTCGAGAGTCGCCACCCGCCACTCGCCACTCGCCTGTCGAGTGTCGATTGTCGACTGTCGCCTGTCGACTGTTGACGGCTTTCCACTGTAAAGTTTTGAGATAAAACTAAATATGTACTCAAATGTTAAATGTACATATGTCGGCTGACTCACAAGCCCTCACTCATAACTCATACATATACCAAAGGAAACCATTTTTTTGTTTGTTTTGTTTTTTTGTTTGTTTTATATTTTTCATCGTAATGTATGATAGGCTTAATAGTGTGTTTTATAAGAACGTCTAGTTACTCTTGGTCCATAAACAACTATACTTTTAGCAATCGTTGATGAAATTGTTAGTAACTGTGAGGCCCTGCAGTTTAGCATCCGACTGAAGTTTCTTGCACCTGATTGCCCACGCACGAGAATCCTCATCAAATCCGACTTGGGAATCGCGTAAGTACGCCATGTTAATCGGCTGGGAAACTTTGAACGAATTTGTGGAAATAAGATTGAGAGACTATATCGTAAATAGTCCAGGGATCCTTCATTAACGGCTCCTTGGTGAGTGTTTCGCGTAGTCCATCGGAGAGTGATCGAATAAGCAGAATACAGGAAGCGCGGTAAGATCCGAGTGCCTTTTTAGCATTACGGAATTCCAGAGTGCTATCGGCTTCACGGATAGGCTCGTATGGAATTAATTTGGCACCGGGTTGAGGTAAGGGTTTGAGCAATTCATAGTAATTAAGAATAAGGCTAAGGTCCCATTTGTAATCACCGAGAGCAGCAAGGTACAGAACGCCATCCCAGCGATCGTAGTAATCACCAGAGAGTGTCACGCGTGCCCACTTGATACGCGTGGAGCCAGGAGGATCTGTAGAGCTGAGCATGATGTGCAAGTGTAAATTGTAGACTAAAAATAAATTATAATTATTGTTTTTAACAAACACAGAAAAATCTTTTTTACAGATGTATGTATGTAGGTCCCGTATTTTATGACTGTTATTGTGATAATATGATAATTTTTTTGGTCTCAAGTGTCCAGTGTCACAGTTCGTTTTAGACAATATACAGGACACTTATAGAGGTAGACACCCTTGGACCAGGATAGACTCCGCCCGATACAGAGAAAGCTGGCTCCATATAGGACACATAAGCTATTGTAGCTTTACATATTTAACTTATAGTGTTGAGCTCATTAGCGTTCGATTTGTTTGTGCTTATCTGGCGTAATATCTTCTTCATTGTTCTACAACCGATGTCGAGTATTGATCTCTAGCTGCTTAAGATTAGATTTCCAACAATATAGCGTTATCTTTAGGAATTCACACTGAACATACACGTAGTCTCACTATTGATGGCTTCCTCCATAGTCATTATCGTATCTATATTAAAAATCTGCAAACTTGCAGATTCGTCTATCGACTATTTCAGTTCTCTCACTGTTTCACTGTCCCTTGGATGATAGTCTGGATCAGCTATTGCACAATAAGATTCAAATATACTGATAATACTATCAATGACTCATTCCACACCATCCTTGAGCGTCTTAGAGTAATCGGCTGCGTAATTATTAATCAACGAACCTTCCGGTAGTCATGTAGATTTCTTCCAGCAATGCGCTAAGAATAGTTTTGTAAACGTGACATCAATCAGATTGGCTGGGTATGTATCTGAATTGCAATCTCTCCGTCGGTTATACATACGTTATTTGTTATAATGTGCATACATACATATTGTTGTACTTTTTATATATTAAAAACGATATCGTTGAACGTGTAACGTTTATCCTGTAAAATATAATTTCTTTGTTTTTTGTAGAAATAAAAATAGTTTTTTTGTTCGTTTTATGTTTGTTTTTTTTAAACCAGATCAAAAATATATATTTTTTATGAAAACAAAAAACAGCACAAAACAAATAGCCTCCTAAATTGTATTTACACACAAAAATTTGATTTGTTTTTGTAGGCTATGAAAAATTCTGCTTGTTTTTCAGAGGGCTATGAAAATTCTATATTTAACTTGAATACTAAATATTGGCGCGCTTTTTCAGTCTCGCGCCGCAACCGCGACAGTTTTTTATATTTACAAGTTGTCGTCTTTTTAAAATGCCGACACTCTGGTGAGTATGTACGAGACATATAGACACACGTAATAGGGTGATGGTTCAACACTTCATTCAACCGCTATATCACTACACCTTTATGATATACCGGTGTGGTTAAGCCAGTGCACACACGCGCAAATTATCTTGACTGCATCTCTGTCCTGGCCATATAGGTCGCTCATAACCGACGAGGAGCAATTGTATCACACGAAAGCGCTGTGTACCTCAGTGTACGAGTATATTTTTTTGGGCGATATAAGACACCTCATCCGCGGTATACACTGCTCTACACTTTATTACAAGCCATAAACAGTACACACAACATTCATTTATTCATATACTTTAATACAAGTCCTGATCGCACTCGTAGGTCAATTTCTATGACATTATGCACATCAAACAAGTCACCATCCAAGGCTTCAAAAGCTACCGAGACCAAACGGCATGCGAACCATTTCACAGTGGCCACAATGTGGTGGTAGGAAGGAACGGAAGTGGTAAATCGAATTTCTTCTACGCCATTAGATTCGTGTTGAATGAGTTTACTAATCTGCGTCAGGAGGACAGACAGGCGCTTTTGCATGAAGGCACAGGTATGTGTTTTATATTTTATAAGATGTATGTGTATGGTTAGTAGTAGGACATGTCCTGTGGATGTACATTCTAATCGATAGTGTCTGTTAGATTCATGGCGGATGCTAATAAAAAATACATTTTCTATTGGAATACGTTGACAGTGGTTGTGTATGTGGTGTTGCAAGAATAATCAGGGAAGACATAGGGATCGTTGAAGGCGGCAATTATATATGTGTAGTTTCAAAAAAAAAAACAATATTAATAGTCGCAAAAGGCTATAGTTGAGTTTACTTGGTCGTGGGTAGATTGCTGAGTATTCTGCGATGGGGACGGGTGTGGTACACAATAAATGAGATGATCATGCAGTGTTGGAAATTTAGTAATCTATGTCAGTGGAATAGTTGCAACTAGTGTAGAATTGTACAGCTGTATGGCGGTGTTCGACTGTATCTACCCCCGCACGTGTGATCACACTTGTGATGATCTGCATCTTTAAGATGATATCGAAGCATTTTACACATGAAAACATATACAATGAACATACATGTTGCTCACAAACGTCTGTTGTCACATTTGTTGATCTGTAACTTTTAAGTTACTGTAGCAGTGTGTGCACACGAAAGCAGCTAAGCTTTATGTACATGCTGCTTACCCACGTGTAATCTTTGAGATAATATTTGCGTCTTTGTCGTCATAGACCACTGTGCACACGAAAGCCCATCGAAAACGCATACTTGGGTGCCGTATTTTAAAGCTCTGCGAAAGGGTTCAGAACTACGCTTAGGGTTCATGCTTTCGTATCCATCTCTGGAATTGGTTGGGTGCTATTCAATTCCCAGTACAAAATTGCTGCAAAGATCTTTCGCTTGCGATCGTAGGAATCGGGCTACAATAACTAATTCCAAGTTCAAGATTAGACATGTAATTTCACATCCACTCCTAGAATTTGGGGGGGGGTGTATCGTAGTCCAAGATTATGACCTTAAATCATCCGTGTTCTCACCCAAAACCCAGAAGTTAGTATCATACATGGTATGTCAAAGAGTACACGATACAAAATATGTAGACAGATATGTTCCCTTCGTTGTGGGAATCAGGTGTTAAGGTTCCAATACCGTCACAACTATGCGCCCTACATGTAAGTCTCAATACCAGATGAATTCGCATTACCGATTGAATTACAAGAAATATTCGCCCCAAATTAAGTCCCAAGCCCCAATTTAAATTCAGGTGCGGCAATGATGTCCGCGTATGTAGAGATCAAATTCGATAACACGGATCGAAGACTGCCATTCGAACGAGACGAAGTGGAACTACGCCGATCTATTGGGCTAAAGAAGGACGAGTACTTTCTCAATCGCAAGCATATCAGCAAGAGTGATGTCATGAATTTGCTGGAAAGCGCAGGCTTCTCGCGTTCCAATCCGTACTATATCGTACAGCAGGGAAAGGTATATTGTATGAACAGATAACGGCGTAGCCAGCGTTTGCAGATTTGAGTATACGTAAAGGTATATATATATGTGTATATATGTATATATATATATATGTGTGTGTGTGTGTGTGTATGTATGTATGTATGTATGTATGTATGTATGTATATATATATATATGGGCGTATAGATATTAATGGATTGTGCAGATAAAAAATTCAAATGCAGCTACTAAAAACGAACTCTTTTTCTGGGGCAAGCACACGTATCTGTATTTTTATTCTCAACTATATTCGTACTCGTCAATGTGTTCAAACTACCTTCAGTGCTGCAGCCCACTACAATGACCATACACATAAATCGGTAGATACACGGTCTCACGGCATCCTATCTACCAAACTGTTCTATAATACATCTATATTCCTTCGTCTCAAATTAAAACCGTGCTATTCTATATGCAGATACAAGCGTTAACGGTTGCCAAAGACCACGAGCGCCTGAAATTACTGAAGGAGGTTGCTGGTACCAGTGTGTACGAAGACAGGCGACGCGAGAGTCAGAAGATCATGGAAGAAACAGGTGTGCATGTTCTCGTTATCTAGCACATATATGTATAGATATATATGTGTATATATATATATATATATATGTGTATGTATATGTATATGTATATTCTATCTATTACTATTTTCCTACATATATATATATATATATATATGTGTGTGTGTGTGTGTGTCTGTGTGTCTGTGTGTCTGTGTCTGTGTCAGTGTGTATGTATATATATTTATGAATGTGTGTGTGTGTGTGTATGTATATATAGATATATATATGCATGTATGTATGTATGTTTGTATTAATTACGTTTATCTATATGTATGTATATATATATATGTGTGTGTGTGGATGTATTTTTTGTATGTATGTATGTCTATGTATATATATATATATATATATATATATATTGTGTGATTTTGGTACAGACACGTTTGCAATGATCTGTGATGGCGTGTATGTGTGCAGGTAACCAAATTGCAGAGCGGGATGACTATTGCACATACGCATGCGTAAATTTTACAAAAAGAATGTCTGTAACACATTAGTCAAATCACACAGTAGGCTGAACTGGGCATGTGTTATTACTGTATACATAATTCAAAGTAAATAAAAAATAAATAAAATTTAATCTCAGATGGGCGCCGGGAGAAAATCGGCGAAGTGTTCAACTATGTAGAGGAGCGTCTGGCTGAGCTGGAGGATGAGAAAGATGAACTCAAGGAATACCAAAAAACTGATCGCGAAAAACGCTCGCTCGAATACACCATCCATGATCGAGAACTCAAGGCTATCAATCTAGAACTAGATGAGGTGTGTCCGTATACATAGTTGAGTGGACATGTTTGCCGTTTGTATATATATTTATAAAAATATATATATATATTTGTGTGCATGGGTGTGTGTATATGGCTGTTTGCGGTATTTTGCTTTTTTTTCTGTATTCAACTGCTTCTATATTTTCTGTATCTTCTGGTCATTGATATGCGACTACCAAGACACGTTTTTCATATATATATATGTGTGTGTGTGTGTGTGTGTGTGTGTGTGTGTGTGTGTGTGTGTGTGCGTGTGTGTGTTTGTGTGTTTGTATAGATTAATTTTAACTTGTACCTGATGCCTCGTTTATCTCCACTTTTCTCAGATTTCCGAGAAGTACCTGCACGAGACTGAAGACGCAGAGCGCTTGGAACGGGATATGATTCAGACCACCACCGACATTGAGGTACGTGATAAACCCCCCATTTATATTTATTTTACTATGTTGAAGCCTGTTTATTTTTATACGAGATAGAATCTAAACCACGACCGATATCTAAATACACTGTAGTATCTCCGTTTTATGTCTATCATATCACGTTGAAATCTGTGTACATGTGTGTGCTGCGTTGTACTTTGGCTTAGTCAGAGATTCAATCGAGTCCACCACCGACATCGAGATTGGCGATAACACATCAACTATTGCTATTATATTACGTTGAAGTCTGGTGTGTGGGCATGTGTGAGCTACGTTTTGCTCAGGTTGCAATACAAATTAGGCCGCTCTTGTAATCGAGCTACGTTGTGATACAGCCTTTCGATATCTGAATCCCATCTCAAGATAATTTGCTAAATATATGTGAATTCTCGAAATCGATTGTAGAAATCCGAAGAGGAGTTTGAGGCGAAGACTGTGGCGCTGGCCTCCAGCCAGAAAGCACAGGTTGATGTTGAGAAGGATCGGGAAGAGCTAGTCAAGGTACAGAGTTTTCTATGCTTAGTTACATGCTTAATAGTTTGTTGATACATGTTATAGTCGCAAATTATACTCCGTGTGTCCATTCGTGGTGTACTGCAAATTGACATGCATCTGTATTCTCCAGTACTACTGCGCACATATCCGATCATACAGTATACTGCATCACCTCGGTTCGTTTTGGATTGCTTGTGAGCTCTATCATCGCAATAAACCTTCTATAGAGATATTTTAATATGCACACCGTAGAATCGCTCGTCCTACACCAACTACGTATGTCCACAGTACTGGCGCATCTCGAATGTAACACATACGTAGGGCCAACGAGGTGTATTTATCCTCACATACGTATAGACACATAAAATACGAAAGGATCACGTGCTTAGATACATACGGTACAAATGCTCGTGTACTTGTAAATGTGGCATATCAAGGACCATGTACATGAAAGCATGTGGTGGCATGCCAAAGCTCATATACTTGTATAGGTTTCCTTCTAACGCTCATATACTTGTATAGGTTTCCTTCTAACGATCTTATATTTGCATGCATGTATGTGCTTGTGTGTCTACCCTGGAATACTGATATCCCAGGGTTATGTATGTTAAGGATCACCTCATTCTTACAACACCAAGCTGTAATCCAAATACTTGTCTTTGCACTATGTCCCACTATTGATAGACTGTCACATTTGTCCTATTCCAAATTCTTTTGTTTTAGAATCGCACGGAGCTTGAGTTGCAAATTGCCGATATCGAGACCCATCAAGAGAATGAAAAGTCCCTCAAGTATAATCTGGAGAGGCAGATGGCTCAGGTGTGTATACCCTATACACGTTGGCAACTACATATCAGTTGTGATATACCGGCAGATACGCAATCAGATTCTTTTGTAACCGTACTATCATCCATGGCGTGTGTGTGGTAGTAGTTGCTATATCTATATCGATATGTGCAATGAAGCTTCTGAACAGGAGTTATATTTGCAATTCGTGTCTTCATGCGCATATACACACAAAATGAGATCTGAATATTAGAGTGTCAGATACTGTTTACGCTATGTTCGGCTACGGGTGTATCGTGATGTATTTAATCCATTTATAGGTAGTGATTGAAAGATTATTGCGCCCCACTATGTCGTTGTTCAAGGTATATGTATGTACGTAAATACACATGTGTATATGTATGTGTATGTGTATGTGTATGTGTATGTGTATGTGTATGTGTATGTGTATGTGTATGTGTATGTGTATGTGTATGTGTATGTGTGTGTGTATGTGTATGTGTATGTGTGTGTATGTGTATGTGTGTGTGTATATGTATATGCATATGTGTATGTATATGTATATGTGCATGCATATATGTAGGTATATGTACGTACATATGACTGCATGTATGTATATATATTCTATTTATTTATATCCATCTATCTATCTATATATATATATATATATATATATGTATGTATGTATGTATATATATATGTATCTGTGTCTGTGTCTCTGTGTTTGTGTATTGATCATTGGCCAGTGAATAATAAAAACATTAAGAACATATCATCATGTGGCACATTAAAGAACCGATTAATGTCATGAAAATGTAAAACTATGCTTTATGTGGTAAGCTCGCAAAGTCACATGGAATGATGTATAAATCTATCAATAGATAGAGATTGATGTGGAGAACAAAGAAAAGCGATTGGAGCAGCTAAAACCGGAAGTGGAGGCAATCGCCGAAGAGGAGCTGTCCGTCAATAAGGAGTATGTGGTGATAAGTGCTACAGATTCGTGTATATATATTTTTACACATCTACATATATATATATATATGTGTGTGTGTGTGTGTGTGTGTGTTTATGCGTGTTTATGCGTGTGTATATGTACAAATGTGTTAAATGAGCAAATGTGCTATCGTGTAAATGTGTGTGCGTGTGTGTGTAGCCATACAATAGTAGTGTATATATGTATAGATATAGATATATATATATATATATATATATATATAGTTCATGTATAGTGTATATAAATGTATATGCTGTATCGTCCTATCGGCTAGTGCTATCGAGTATCTTCGAGCAGAATGATCCACATGATCGTTGTGTGTGCGCGTGTGTATAATCTTGTACATTTCAAGACATGCAATTGTCTTTTTTATTACATTATTCACATTGTCGGTCATATTTTAAGTGTGTGGTTCTTAGTGTTTAACTTCGACCCACCAAAGCACTTTATTAATTTCACAGCTTCAGAATTATTTGAAGCATAGCATGTTTAATTTCTCTATTGCCTTTACTGATAATATTCAACCCGCTTGTAAAATGCATATTTATTATATACTATCCACTTTTCACATCACCCGAATAGACTCATGATGAAAGAGCGGCGGGCAGATGATCTCCAAGCCAAGTTGGGCCGACAGAGTGTGTTCAAGACCAAACAAGACCGCGACGAATTCTTGCATAAGGAAATTAAGGTACGTTTATTTGGCACGGTAACGGTATAAACCCTGGAAACTCTACAATGGGTGCGACTATCTCCAGAAGGACTTTATGCGCAGAATTCCAAATCCTTTCACTTAAACTTACCGACTTCCTGCAGAAGGAAGCTAAAGAATAGTGTATTCGGCGCGTAACAAACCTAAGGCCCTTAACTTAACCCCGTATGTCCTATAAACGGAACGAACGCTTGTGTAAGAAAACTTAGTTTTGGCTTATTTGGTGCTGGAAGACAAGAGTCCCTTCATTAGGCCTTTATTGGCTTCGGCTCCCGCACTTTTGTATCTCATATTCCATATTTATTTTCATGCCTTTGTCCTAGGACATCCGTACACGATTTTACAAGCATAGTACAACTGTATTGATAGTGTCTTTGTGTTTCTCGCGTCGTTCCAACTCAAGAATTGCATGGTTGAGGCCCGGGTTTGTATAGTCCCAACTTACGATGTATATGTCTGAGCCCTTTGTCTAGTGCGAGACATGATCGACACTCTCTTGATAATCTTATCCTGTAAAGCAGAACCCTTATGCAATAGTATTCGTTTATTGCAGCTCCTATCCAGTGCCAAAGCGAAGACGGATAAGCAATACGAGATAAAAAACGCAGAGAACAACGCACTCGACGATTCCATCCAAAAGACCATGGGGACAATTAAAGAGGAGGAAAAGGTACTTTCAGAATTGTTATTCGATTTATTGTGAACTTTTTTTACCAATATCAAGAGAGAGGGAGGCCAGGGGGTCGTTAGATCCGTCCCTCAATATATTGTAAGTCCTTTATTAATACTCCAATACGTGGAATATATCCTTTTATAGTTGAATTTATCTTTAATGTGAACTTTCACATCTACATAAGCTGTTCTAGCTACAGGTAGAGGCAAACGTTTGTCTTCAAATACACAGCCCGGTTGTTGAATTAATTAAATTCAATTGAACTTCTCGTTCTTTTCACAGAAAGTCACAGTACAAGCGCAAGAGCTTGAGACCATAAACAGAGAGTATTCGAATCAATGCGCAGAACGCTCGGAGCTACAAAGCCAACGAAAGTATGTTATCAATATATGTAAGTATATGTATATGTATATAGTGTGTGTGTGCATGTATGTGTATGTGTATATATGAATCATGTACTTCACTGTCATCGTGTATCTCTGTATGATTAGGGAATACATTGTCTGGGCGTGTATACAGGTGCTCGGAACCGCATGCAACGAGTACGGGCTGCACAGTCAACCAAAACAAGTATTTCAGTGTAGACCAACATATATACATAGTACTTGTAGCATGTAAATTGTATCTCCCTGAGATTATAGTATTTGCAACCGGGAAATATGTTATACGGATATACTTAGAAATAAAACTTTGGAACTTCAGGCACCGTAAATAATCATGCAGACACACATGGCTCGATTTCAGTCTGTTTTATGCAATTGTACAATAGAAAAAGGCGAACATATTTTATTCGCAGATGCGCGAGATATCGGTTCACGCTTGCGCGCTCATTGTGAAATTATGTGACGCGTACTCCGGGCCGCCGTTTGAACCCGGTTCCTCTTTGATATCGATATGCTATATTATAGGCTTACGATTTGCTTCACAAATGTAATTATATATGTATGGATATATATATATATATATATATATAGGTGTGTGTATGTGTGTGTGTGTATAGCAATCTCGTCTCTATAATAGGAAAGAGGCATCAAGTCGCTTCGGAGACAATGGGCTTCAGTTGGTTTTTATTGATAGCTTGAAGAAGCAAATACACTATGGACTGCCATGCAGCTTTGAATACATAGTTCTGAACAAGTATTAAAATCATACTCATGTACTCCGTATCAGAAAGCTCTGGCGTAAATCGCAGGATTTGGACATGACTCTTGAGAGCGTGCGGAGTAGTCTGAGCAGAAACGAGAAGACTCTTCAGGGCACAATGAACAAGGTGTGTGTGCTTTTATTGCTAGCGTGAGCGGTTGAGTGTATCTTTGTTCCTTTTGAAAGGGCAGACAGTCATGCGTATGTGTCTACTGGTGGGCATATTCATATATACTGCTACTTATACGCCAGCAGACACATTTAATGTTACGTCGCTAAGACAGCATCCAGTCGCCCCATACACCCACGCTGTCAATGGCTGGGGTTGGATTGTTACCAATCGTTGATAAATGAACGTAGACCCGTGAATATGTTATCTACCATGACTAACATGGACACGTTTTGTAGTGGGATACGAATAGACACGTGAATAGAGTATATTGTAGAGCTTACACTGAGCTATTCACACAGACACATTATAAATATATATATATATATATATATATATATATATATATATGTATGTATAGATATATGTATATATATATATATGTGTGTGTGTGTGTGTATGTGTATTTATATATATGTATATACGTGTATATATAGATGTGTGTGTGTGATTTGTATGTATGTATGTATGTATGTACGTGTATCTATATTTTGACCAAAACAGGCACACAGGGTACCTTCACGATGCACGTATACCCCTGCATAATAGATATGGGTACCTTCACGATGCACGTATACCCCTGCATAATAGATATACGCTAACCTGCATGGGCACATTTGATATCTTCAGCAACTGTCGAGTGGGCTCAAAGGCGTGATGAAGATTGCGGAGGAGAATGGCATCGCCGGGGTATACGGTCCACTCATTGAACTATTCACATGCGAGGAGAAATTCAATACAGCTGTGGAGGTCACAGCTGGCAACGCGTATGTATTGTTGTGATTCCATCAGTAGAATGGTTGGAGTGGCCTGCCTACAGATCGACATGTGTTTGGACCCGTAGTCCCATAAATGTACACATGGGTACATATACTCATTTTCGTTTATACCCATGCATTACTCATATGTTACATAGGCTTGTTATTTCACCCGGATTCTATTATTTTATATTTGGCAGATGCACAGTCGCGCGTGTACGGGATCACCCAGACATACTTATGTGCAGATTGTTGTCCGTGTGTATATGCAAGTTTAAATGCAGGCCTGTTTACGTATACGCATGTGGATTCTAAAGTACTGATTTTTCTGTATGAATATCTTTACCAGTACACCTATCGAAGGCAATGCTGATTTTCTAATTTACACGCATATTCACGTGCTCATGTAAAATCGTATTGTACCGGTTTTTTCTAAAGACTGTTCAATGTGGTGGTCGAATCGGATGAAACGATTTAGAAGAATCTGACTTTGATTAATAGTAACGCTTTGAGCATGGCACATCTATCCACGCATATGTGTGCAGATTGACCAAATTATCTGTTACAAACATCTCTTGTGATACTTAAAACGATCTGATTTACTGATACTATTATAGGCTATTCAATGTGGTAGTGGATTCAGATGACACTGCCTCTAAGATTCTGGAGGTGATGAACATTCACAAAGTGGGTGGAAGGGTCTCATTCATGCCACTCAACCGATTGGCTGACCAAAAACAGAACTATCCCAGCACACAGGTACGGTTTCTGATGATTTGAAAATAAAATACATACAGATACGCCCACTCTACGCCTATATCCATTAAAAATATCATATCGACACCTTATCCTCATATGCATTGACATAACTGTGACGTGTGCGTGTGTGTGAGAGAAGACTATGCATTTGTGTCTCGGGGCTGTCCTATTCATGCCGTCAACTGATTGGTAGACCGCAGGCGGAACTACTCCAACACGAATACTCGTTTCTATGCTAAAAAAATTTCTCTAACACCGCAAACCTTTTGCTATGAATATAAATCGGAAGGTAGTGATGCCTTTGTGTTCTGATATAATCCCCTTCATTGGAGGAAGATAATATTCAATGCCTATTTGGTCTGATATAATCCCCTTCATTCCTATTGCTACATGTTTGCACTAGTGCACAAGCGTACATATCTATGTTACATCAGACTCTATAGCGTAAACATGCTTATATCGTTTATTGGGGGGTTTTTTTATGTAATCAGCTAAAACAGTATTTCGTCCTTGAGGATTCATCCCCGATGGTTAGAATGGATCCATTTTTATGTGTTTTTAGACGGAATGCCAATCTATCGTACATTTCTGGATATTCTGTCTTGAAATTCGTGGTGTATTCATCTATTCTTTCTTTCCATAAAAAAAATTCAGGACTCTTTCCCAATGGTCACGCGCCTCAAATTCGACGACCGCTATCGACTTGCGATGAACGAAGTCTTTGGCAGAATCATGGTTTGCCGCAACATGGATGTGGCCACCCAATTGTCTAAGTCAGCCGATATGAACTGTATCACCCTCGACGGTAAATGATATGCATATACAGATACTTGTATGTGTATATGTGTATATGTCTATTATACGTCCAAGATAATGGCATGTACGCATATATATACATGAGTGAGTATATATATCCATGTTACATATACGATCGATCTGCGAAATGTAATTTTAATTTTCATGTACAATTGCCCACAGAAAATGGTTTGTTGCCACCCTCGAGCACACGTGCGTAGGTTGGTAAGGGCTGTCATCTACGTTTCATTTAGCGTTCAATGGGCATAAATTATATTGTGTATGTGAAACTTCGAAACGCTGTTGCTGTGATATATACCGACGCAGCAAATGTGTGCATATAGGTTACCAGGAATACACTCAAGTATATACTCTTCACCCGCTTAGCTAGGTCATTGTCTTGACTTTAGCACATCCAATACGATGAGGAATGTAAAGGATAGCTAGATTCGCGGAGCACATAAATGAGCTCACTCGAATTCAAAGGCCCGCGTTTCCTTTGAATAAATACACATCACATGCATACAATATAATATATATATATATATATATATATAACCGCACATGCATATGTCCATCGAAAAGTACGGATACAGCATAGATATGAATAGTATTCAACTCCCGTATACATATACACATACAGGTGATCAAGTGAGTCGGAAAGGTGCCTTGACTGGTGGATACCACGACGTACGAAGGTCACGGTTGGAAGCCATGAAGAAACTGCGGTCAGCCAGAGAAGCTTTGACTGAGAATTCACACGAACAGGACAGTATTAAAAAGGAGCTCGATGTCGTGGTGGGACAGATCAACGCTGTCAGCTCAGAGATACAGAGGCTTGGTGTGTCTGTTGTTCTGTACTGATTGATTGTACTCAAGGGCCGTTTAGAAACTTTGTTTTGCGCAGAGATTCTTGATATGCATTTCTGTTTGATTCTTCATGCATGTGTTTAAATTCATGTTGGGTTTCCTACTGCAAATATGAATACATACATCCACACCCTTGTGCAAACGTACATCAATACATGTACTTATACCCAAATCCAAACGACCTTTCCAGAAAACCGTCGCAACCACCTCAAAGAGGCGCTGGGTCGACGGAAAGAGGAACTCAGAGACGATCGGCAGTTGCTGCGGGAGCGTATGAAGGAGTTGGACACTCAACGCTTGTCTCTCAATGATTTGGAAAGCAGCAATGCAGCCTTGGCATTGAAACTGGAGAGTCTCAAGAAAGAGATGCAGGGTGACTTCCGTGATTCGCTCACCGTGGAAGAGAGACAGGTGTGTGTGGGAGTATATCTGTATATCTGTTCATTCCACATCCCATCTCAATATATATATATATATATATAGATGGGTGTGAGTGCGATTGTATATGTATGTATATATATATATATGTGTGTGTGTGTGTGTGTGTGTGTGTATGTAAATGGATATATATATATATATATATATATATATATATATATATATATATATATATATATATATATATATATATATATATATATATATATATATATGTGTGTGTGTGTGTGTGTGTTTGAATCTATATCCTTATAAATACCCATTTATATATCTGTAAATGTGTTTCTTTTTGTGATGCACTTATGAGTAAATTTGAAACTGGGAAACATTAAAGTATTCTAGCCTTGAGACTGCGGATGACTCAAGGTGATTTCAGAGTCTCATTCAGCCTATGTCCAAATATATACTATGCGTGCATGTATGCTTGTGTGAATTGTGTATGTACCCTGGATCGGAGCACATTCCATGCCAGTTAGCGATTTGAAAAACTGTATCGTATATTTGTAGTGTATTTAACTGAATGCAGTTGTATATATCTGAATATAAACTTACAGCTCCTAGCCAGTGTGCAATTGGAGTTTTTCAAATTGAATGCTTAGTCAAATTTTACCTTAAATCGATTGCACAATATTCCTGATTTTCGTAAACTAACAACACTAATTTTTTTTTTTTAGGAACTGGGCTCGCTGGGGCAGGAAATTGCGGTGCTGAAAAAGAAGAGTTTGTCGCTTGATCATCAACGCCTGAAGTTGGATGCCGAACGACAGAATTTGGACAACGAAATCGAGTCGATTTTGAGTCGAAAACAAACAGAGGTGTGTATGGGCGTATATTCTCTTGACATCAGTGCATTTGCCTCAATTGCATGGAGCAAGCAAACTGGACACATATACAATCGCATACACGAATATTGCTTAAATTCTAAATTTAAATGTAGAAATATATATATTGCCAATGCCTACACATATTTTATAGAATACATGCACCTACTTACAAGCAAGTAAACTAACGTTTACCAAGCCTTTACTCGCATATTGATCACATACTCACATGGCAACGTCCGTTTTCAGGCTTTATCCCACATACCACCTCAATGTATACACCATCTTACCGTACACGTATCACGCCTTTGCTCATTAATGTATCACATGCACACATATAATCCGCACACCAGGTGGGTGCCAAACTGGACGCCATGCGCTATGAGACTGGTGCTGACTACGGAGAAAAACAATCGGCATTGTACACTGTAAATACTGAGTTGAAGGACCTTGACACTCGCTTGCGAGGTGCGTGGTTTTCACGTCTATACATGTTTAACAGTTTTATATTCTTGTAATACATGACACATATATGGATGTATGGCGTGATGTCTATATTTATACATAGATGCAAGGATATATTTCATCATTGCGGTGACGATAGATACCACTTTCATCTCAGTCGTACGTTTCGCCGACAGAATATAACTCGAGGCTTGCCTTGACCCACGAAGTCAAATCTGTGTATTTGTGACTTTCTGGTGTGTATGTTTCGTATCGTGCCTTTTACATTTGCTGTTGTGTATCCTAACCCTATAAGCCTCAACCATCCATTTCTATACCTTTTCTACAACTATTTTTGTGACTAGATATGTGTATATGTATGTATGGATGGATGTGTGTGTATGTATATGTATATATATGTATATATATATATATATATATATATATATATATATATATATATATATATATATATATATGTTGTGTATGTGTATGTGTATGGATGGATGTACACATATGTGTGTATATATGTATATATATATATAGTGGATATTATACCTAGTCTATTTAAACATAGAGCTTCTCTCAAAACATTCACTAACGTCTTTTGCTATCCAATAATAGAATTGGAGGCCACCTCGAATGGACTACGAAAGGCTGTCGACGCTGTGCAAAAGAAGCTGTCCAAGGGCAAGGTATGCTATGGTTATATATATATATATATATATACTAGATCTATATCGAAATCTATATCTATATATGCCTGTATATATATATATATATATACTGTGTATATCTATTGTCTTCATGTATATATCAAAAGTTGATCATTTCTGTATACGCATGTATGCCCGTTAACTTGCATACTTTATTCTTACGTAAAACTTCTACGCAAATTTGTGTCGAAGTATGTATCTCAATAGGATAATTTACTGGTTTGACTATCTATTCACATACATTTAGATCACTCATGCTTATGTATACATACACACTGGCACATAAACCATCTATAAGTATATACATGTGTACGCCTGAACCTACGTACAGAAGATCAAGACGACAAGTGCAGAAGAAAAGAGCAGTCGCCTGACACAATCAGGAAGGAAGTGCACACGCTCGTAGATTCATGTGAATACATACATAAATACCTATATTTGTACAAATTACACATTATCGTACTATCTATCTTTACGGATGTAAACACGCAAAAAAATATAGAGCCAGCTACGGAAGATTGAGGCGGCCATTGCAGAGGAGAGTAGCAGTCAGCAGAACATGCTCAAGAAAAAGAGTGCGCTTGTGAAGAAGAAGGATGATGTGACGCGCAAGGTACACGAACTAGGCTCACTGCCGGTTAATGCCTTCGAAAAGTATAAGGACCATAGCCTGCCAAAGGTACGTCTATATGCATGAGTTTATATATGTGTGTGCATGGACCTACCTGTCATGAAAAGACAAATAAAGGTTCGTGTATGGTAAATATTCATGTATGTGTTTGACGTGAAACAAATTTCACAGCCTGTCGAAAAAGAAGAAAATACACAACAGATGCATTTTTGTGCAATACGTGCAAATGCTGCCCTGAATATTCAGCTTACTGAAATGCACTTATAGATGTTTTTGCACAAATTAATAAAAGCTTCTTCGATTACATCCCTTTATACAGCTGTACAAACTGCTGCACACGGCAAATGAGAAAATCAAAAAGTACAGCCATGTCAACAAAAAGGCTTTAGATCAATATGTGAGTTTTGGAGAAGAAAGAGAAAGTTTGGGCAAACGCAAGGCCGAGCTGGATCTGGCAAAGAAGGTATATCACGAACGCCTTCCATATCGCGGCATTTATGAGTGTCGTTTCATGTTCATAATTGTGCTTTGTTCAAAAGCTAGTCATATGGTTTACGGTTATTGCATATTAACTTCTCACAATTTGCCGTCAAGTGAGGAGATAACTGGCCATTTAATCCTTCTAACTTGAGTCAATTCCGATGTACATAGTTATATATATATATATATATATATATATATATATATATATATATATATATATATATATATATATATATATATATATATATATATATTATAAAGTTAAGACAGTTTTAAAGTTACTACGCCCATTTCAGTGAAATAACTCTTGTTATATGCTAAGGAAGGCTACCTAGCTCAGACGCAGTACATGTAGCTAACATAAATTTATAAGACATCCTACACCCTTGAGACTTTCTTCTCATATATTCCGGGGCAGGGGTCGTATGTTGTATCTGTTATACCTCTCTATCTTTGAGAGTACAGAATCGTAGATGCGTATATATATCTCTGTGTGTGTATGTGTTTATGTCCTATCTTTTATCTCCCTATGTTTTTCTTATTAACTACAAGTTAGTATGTTATTGTATGTACTTTTGACCTTTAACTGTCTTCCACCTCATACATGCGTGTACAGTCCATTGAGGAATTAATTGATCACTTGGATCGCTTGAAAGACGAGTCCATCGAGCGCACATTCAAGCAAGTATCGAAGCATTTCTCGGATGTTTTCTCCCAATTGACTGCTGCTACTAAGGGCAAGGCTGAGCTTGTTATCTTGCGAGCAATACCAGGCGTATGTCGTGTTATGTATGGCCCTGTAATTCTAGCCTCTGTGTGTATGTATGTATATTCCTGTGCGTGTTCCTTTGTGCCTGTAAATATACCTTAATTAGATGTGTGTGAATGTGTGCCTGTAACTATATGTGTGTGAATATGTACGTGCTCGTGCGTAGCATATTTGCCACCTTACCTAGATGTGTGTGAATGTGTACGTGTTCGTACCTAGCACATGTGTGTTTCGATACATCAAGTATGTCGTATTGCTATATTGTGCAGTTACTGAGGGCAAAGCTGGGGTGCAGCACTCGTCAAGTTGTACGGTTTATATTTACTTGCATACCTTGGAAGCATGTTTTGCACACCCACTGCACGACAAATGAATGAAGCGAATGGCGATTCGTTCTGCATGGTATGAGTTATTTTTTACTCTTTTCCACATTCAGCACATAGAATTGTATCGCGCGTCAGTATCCGTAAAGATATTCAGGAGTAGAATAATGCAACAACAGCTATATGTATAAGTGATTTACGTGAGTGTTTCAACCCCATACTTCCCTTCACAAAGCATATGTATTGTAGAATGGCAACTTAATTGGAAATTCTTTGGCTTTCGTAGCTACCGTTTCTCGTTTCCTTTCTGAAATTGAGTGTTCATATTTCGCCTTATTATTTTAGAAACAGTCAGCAGTCAAATGATGCAATAGTAATACATGTACAAACTGGTATACGAAGTGATCCTTGCCCATATGTTGTTTTACAAATCACGTAAAAGACTCAAAGAAAATACAGTACACAATATACGTTCTTGTGACTATTCCTTATTAGATGCGACACGGTGAGATGCTGCACTTCTTTTCGTCTTACATTGTGCAGCTTAATAGATTATGCCATCGACTTCTATATATGCATATGTTCTGTTAGAAGTATATCACGCTCTTTTTATTTCACAATATAACTATATATATATATATATATATATATATATATATATATATATATATATATATATATATATATATATATATATATATATATATATATATATATATATATATATATATATATATATATATATATATATATATATATATATGTCATGTATATGTATATGTATATGTATATGTATATGTATACGCATGTATGTATGTGTATGTGTGTGTGTGTGTGTGTGTGTGTTTGTGATTATTATATATATATATTATATATATATGTATGTATGTGTATGTATACGAATACGTACACACTTACACATAAATATACAGATACATACTCATATATATGTATATGTATATGTATATGCTTATGCATACACGTACATACATACATACATGTACGCACTATTTATCCTATATATCTATCTATATATATATGTGTCTGTGCGGGTCGGTGTGGTTGTGGATGAGTGTGTATTTGTATGTGTATGTATTTTATATATATGTGTGTGTGTGTGTGGGTCTGTGTGTGTGTGGATGTGTGCATGTATTTATACATGAATACTAAAAATGTTTTACGCCCGTATTATCTTCGCAATTCACAGCAAGATAATGATGCAAATGATAGTGACGAAGAACAAGACGGTGACGGATCAGTTTCGCAATATACTGGTATCGCTATCAAGGTAGGCGTGGCCTGAATTTGTTAAAGGTAGAGAATTACAAATTGATTTATGTATAAATCGTTTTTAATATTGTGTAAATATGCATGTTTTCGCACTTGTATGCATGTCTATCTGAATTAAATGTACAACACCGCTTGTCTCCGTACATGACTGTGTGCATATAGGTAAATTTATGTACGTATCAATATGAAAAACTGCGAGTAAATCTCTGTAGACATGTGAGTCTATATCCAGGCGTGTACAATCCACTCGGTATTTGAATATAAATTGATGCAGATGCCATGCCCGTATATTCTTGTGTTTTAAGGATCATGCATATTTTAGATGTATGCGTTACTTACGTATCAAGATGTTCAACCGCACGTCAATACAGAACGACCTGCAGATATGTACTCTATATATACGTATGATGCCAAATATCACAAAGTCACGCAACTAACCCAATTGACCCAACCTCTTACGTATACATATATTTAAATTTTTAACACAGGTGTCGTTCACTGGCCGTAAAGACGACGTACAGTTGGTGCAGCAGTTGTCGGGAGGTCAGAAGTCTGTGGTAGCCTTAGCCCTGATCTTTGCAATCCAGGTATTTTAAATGTGATATAATCCTCCTCCCTGTAGACTTTTAGAGTGTATGCATAATTGTGTGTGCGTGGGTGTGTTTACGAATATATACGTATTCCACTTTGTAGGCACACCTATTCCAACAATTATTTGATGGTCAAAGTGAGCAAGTGTGTGTATTGGCATCGGCCGCTTGGCACAAGTTTTTATATTGTCCTGTTTAAAATTTCTCTGTCGTACCGCGTGAACCCAGCAGCTGCAGATATTATGACAATTTATCAAAAGTGCTATATACTTTGTATTGAAATTCCTATATTCCTTCTGCTCCTTGTATTGCCCAAGAGATGTGTTTCTCTTCGAAGTATTGTTAGTGTAGACTACCTGTACCTGTTTAGTCTCTATAGACGGGTTCTACTTCAGGTATATAAATGGAAATGGGTCGAGTCCAACACTGATGTGTCATATTTGTACATTCTCCTCCTGGTCGCATACATATAGTAGCTCTGAATCTGTATAAGGATATATTGCTTAGTAACGTTTGGTGTGCGCAATGGTGGTGTAAAACGTGAACAAATCTGCTTCAACGCATAAATGAATAAATGCTAGTGGCATATCCGTGAGAACATTCGCCCCTACTCTCTTCAATGGCGGACTGAACCCACATCCTTCTACCCGTGTGACAGAGCTTGTGCTTTTTCCTGTCTATATGTACGCCTTCCTCCTGGCCGCATACCGAAGCTTACCCCTACATCCATCATTTTATATGACTATGCTTACTTTTTTGGAACTTCAGCCACGTTTCTCCTCAATAGCGGCCAGGTCCTGTACCCTTGTATCTGTGGGATATTACTGATCGTGTGATTTTTAGGTCATGTGTATACTTCCTTGTCGCCGCGTACTCGCATTGAACTATACGTTTGTCGCTATGTGTGACTGTGGTAACTTGTTTAGAACATACGCCTCCTTTCTCGTATGATGGCTTATGAACAATTACCGTCCCCTTGCCTCCACATATCGATCCGATCCTGCCACTTTTTACCTGTTGCTACGATTTATTGTATGCTTAAACCATGTGTTTATTCGTCACCTGCTGACATTCTTGTGCTTAACCCCGAATTTATTACTATGTCTAGTACTGGTTATTTATACATACGGCCCTTGCTCTCCTTATAGCGGTCTGATCCCGCCCCCTTCTACCTGTTTGATGAGATTGATTCTGCGTTGGACGATACATACAGAACCGCAGTTGCAGGTATGTAAAGTGTAGCCTTGTCAAAAGTTTTCTTTCAGGACGCGTCATACATATGATAATCTTTGTTGCAGTTAAATGACTTTTTTAGGTTCTGTTTTCTTTTGGAGCTTGAAGGGAGTAGGTGAGTGAGCGACGGAATGTCATGGATTGCTATTTTGAGGTAGCACCTCCCTATTTGTTTGGCTGTGAATTGGTTTTATTTGGCTTTTTTAGTGTGACAGGAGTTCTACAATGTAGGACTGTTTCAATAGATTGATTTGGGTGTAGTTTTGGGTGGAATTTCGTGATCATGGAGCTTGAAGGGAGTAGGTGAGTGAGCGACGGAATGTCATGGATTGCTATTTTGGGTAGCACCTCCCCATTTGTTTGGCTGTGAATTGGTTTTATTTGGCTTTTTTTTAGTGTGACAGGAGTTCTACAATGTAGGACTGTTTCAATAGATTGATTTGGGTGTAGTTTTGGGTGGAATTTCGTGATCAAATTGGATAAATTGTGCGGATTCAAATCATGAGATCTGGATCTGTTTCGGCCATGTCAAGGGGGAACAGCTGTGTTTGTAACGAATGAGAATGCAGTTACGATCATCATTAGATTAGTTAGTTAATGGTTGTTTTTTGTTGAAGGCTACAAAATCACTCTCACTCCTGAATCACTGACATGCACAATCACTTGCATACACTTGCAGAATTTCTAGACCTGGCATATGTGTACACACAAGGTACACTATACACGATTATATATTTATAACCAGGTTTATTACTGACAAATCTTCTATGATCATGCACGAAATATAGATGTGATCTACAATTTGTCTCACGGAGAAGATCCCGCCCAATTCATCACCACAACATTCCATCCCGAGATGCTGCAACGTGCCGACCAGTACTACGGCATCACATACAAAAACAAGATCAGCTACGTCAACTGTATTGAAAAGTAGGTATTCGTATATGTATGTTTGTATATATGTATATGTGTATATATGTATGTATATATATATATAGAAGTGTGTGGGTGTGTGTGCACGTGTTTATGTATATATATATAGGCATCTATGTACATTCATCTTGGTGTTAGGGTATATAAGAAGGTTAGCTAATACGATCTGTACGGGTATTTTATATGTCGTTTTGGTATTTGTTAGCTGATCCTGTGTTGTGGTTTCTAAGTGATAAGTGTGCGTAAGTGCAGAGGAGCGCAGAGGAGCGCAGTTTTAGATATAATGGTAATCACGTAAACTATAGTGATTAGTATGTAAGAGGGAAAGAGTGCCAGCATATGTGCGCGTGTTTGTAGTAGACCCTGGAAAATTCATGTAAAATATAAACACCAAAAGTGTGTTAATTTTGGCACGATGCTAGATTTTATTCGGTTGTCAATACATATCCTCTCACATTAAAATGAACTTTCCAAATCCATGTTTTAGCTCCCGTCTATTCATGTATTCCTTTGCACCTTATTATAGAGACGAGGCCCTGAAGTTTGTTACACAAAACTTGAATGCACCACCTGAAGGAGGAGTCGGAGGACGCTGATCGCAATGGTAGGCGAAGTATAGTGAGCAGTCTACCAGCTGTTCGCGATAAACACAATAGGCCCTCTTGTTCTACACATCTAGCATCAACGCTACGTGTCGAATGCATGCCCATATTTGTCAGTATACTACTTGCTGTGTATGTAGGCTTCACACAAATTACGGACATTCGAGAATATCTAACGTGATAATACAACCGCCGAATGAATAGAATTGAGACCTCACGTGTACCTTCGTGTAAGCTAAATACATACTCGAGGAAGTAATCCGTTTGAAAAACCAATACCTAGCGATACTCGCCCACCCTCGCAACGAGCAACGAGTCTGACGAAAGGAAGTATAGCATGTACATGTATATCGTTCACCTTACTATCAGGAATTCGGCACGAGGTCAATGCGAAATCCATAAATCTACGGAAGACAGCTACTATCAGAATGATCGCACCACTACGGCTTGATAATCGTTGTCGCGTACTTGTATCCATAGATTTATGCGCCGGTCAGAGCTATGCAGTTCCGGGCAAGTGGAGATGTGATACAAATAGAAACACCCGAATCCCGAATTTTATCCTAAGTGCGTGGGTTTTAGATGCAGTACATTGATTTTCTGCTAGGCTCGCATACGAGTGGCGATTAACAAATCACAGCACGCGTACACGTTTGTTGGCAGGGACATGCTATCTGAATCGGCAAGTGGGTAGCATAGTTGTGGTCTACTCTTTCCGCACAAGGCGTGTTCAATACATGCATACAGTCCATAAATCAACATTACCATCAAGAAAATGTATAATAAAGCTATATATGTGGCTTTGTGAATGTCGGCTGCTCGCACGAGAGGACAGGTGAGCCAGACATACTTCGCAGGCTTCAGATCGGACCCACGATGGGTGGAATGACGCTCCGGCGCTCTGGATACAATGTACTAACCACACAGTCCAAACGATATGAAATAAATACGGATACGACCCAATTATTTGCACATCTGAAAAAGATCCATTCAATTTTGTAACATACCTCGAAATGACAAGGTGATAGCGTGATGTATTTAGATATTTTTAGGTACGTCGCAAAGCGAAGCACCAGTCCTATATCTGTCGCAAAGCATTGTAACTAACAACTTGAGAGTAAAAAAGTTCAGCGAAGCGATCTTATTGAATATCTGTTTTTTCTATAAATGCAGATTTCTGCATTGCATTCCTATGGCGGTGTGCAAGTGATGTGGGAGGGAGGACAACTCACAACTGACAAGAGTCGATGTCGAGCGTTTTCTATTTTTGGAATATATTTCCAAACGTTTTTTGGTATAAATAAAAATGAACTTCAAACGACAATGCTAAGGTCGTGCATGAACAGTATCAAATTTGTGGCACATGCTATAGCTAACGATAAAGTCTGCTACGAAACAATATCAAGTGGATTGATATAGGTGTCCAAAATAAAATATGTACGACTGACAAGATTGATATAGAAAATAAAATATGTACGACTGACAAGATTGATATAGAAAATAAAATATGTACGACTGACAAGATTGATATAGAAAATAAAATATGTACGACTGACAAATTTTGTCTTGCCCGTATAAAAAGATTTTATTCTATCAATTTCGAGCACGGTATATGAAGTGAGGTTGAGTGTTCACTTGTATTAAAGAAGTGTAGCAATTCATATCACGATGCCGTCTAATACAATTTCCAGTCGAAAAAGGTCGTTAATTGTGTTTTTTGCGAAGTTTATTACAATCTCACAAAACACCAAGAAGGACTGAGTCTCATAGCTGGTCGGCTACAGCGATCTTCCACGTTCGCTCGAGATATGCTTCTGAAAAAACGAGGGAGTCTTGAATTGGAGACATTCGGTTTTGGTACAGTGTATAGGGTTAAAGCACCGAAGGTCTTAAATTGTAGGCACCACGGGTCTCTAATAAAAGCTTCTTACAACCATCCCTTAAGCGTTTTTTGAGTCCGCTATAGTCCCTTGATTTGGTTATGCATATCTTATCACTTTTCGTTTGCAATCTCGCAAAGAAGCCGAGCCAAATTGTATTCTTAACTTCCAACTCGTTATCCTCATTCTCCCTCACATCAAAAGAGTTTCCCACTGGTAGTAGTTGAGGAGCAGCAGTTTTTAGCTGTTCAAGATCGGCTGCGGTTCGAGTTTTGAGATTAACAGTGTTGCTCTCTATTGCCTTGCAGGGAGTTCCATTTACAAAGCAATACATATGTCCGTTTTCCACACTCAATAGATATTTCACGCGCGAAAATTCCAAAGGCTCATATACGTGTTTTTGGTATGCCTCTTTCCTCGTCTTGATGGCTTCAACGCTACTACACAGTTGACGTGTGGACAATTTCCGTTGAGTGAGTGGTGACAGATGCCGTGTAGCAATATTTCTCTGTAGCGGAGAATTTATAGTTGGAAGGGACGTTTGTATAGTCTTGGGATCCACTGTGTTCGCATCCATGATTTTAATTACTATAAAATTTGGCTGCAAAATTTTTATTGTGGCACGTTGTAGTGGTGTGTGCCTAGTATATGTACATCGACAGTTATCCTACCACTGCAACAAGTCATAAATAAATATCAGCAAAGGTAGAAAGTTGTCGGACAAGAAGACTCTCTCGCATTGGTCAATCTCTCGTAGGACTTCTTCGCGATGACTCCAATATATTTATTTACGATATTATTACATATCATATTTTACTACGATAGTCGATATTATTTGCTTTTTTCAAAAAAACAAACAAAATATATACTTTTCGACTAATATTATTGGACTATGACTATGTATGACTGTATTCAGTGTATTGTAATGTATATTTACTTAATACTGTATAGAGGAGGAGGCCATCATGATTTATGAGGTTATAATTTTTTTGGTTCATAGTTTATACATAGTACTCGACTTCTTTGAAGTTCGATGACTTCGATCTATGTCACTCTAGAGTAGTCACCGCAGATTCGGACTGTCCTTCATCAATCATCAGACACCATTTTTAACTTTAAAATACGTACATCCATTATTACTGGTTCAATATTCAATTGGTTCAATTTAATAAAAGGCTGTGTAGACTGTACCAGGGTAGACTGCTAACCTCAAACCGTTTTTTGTTAGTTTTATTTTTTGAATAAATATACGTTTACATTCCATTTATTCTGTATACGGTCCTTTATAAATTTTATGCTCACTGATGCACCTTTCGTCTTTCGGGTATATTTAAGTGTGTACCTTTTTCACCACACGAACCAGTCCTATAAAAAGAACTTTTGAGTAGGCCCTCCTGATCACATTATAACCATTACAACGTTTTAAAATTGAATAATATGCGTTCACGTTCAACTTCGAATTCTTTACCCCATAACGTAACGAGCTTACATAGCAGTGTAGAGTCACTAGGCTAGAGTAGAGTGTAGAGCGAGTGTAGACTGACCAGTGTCCATCACTGTCCACTGTAGACGTAAGTGTATGTACTACGTCTAGCTAGAGCGTAGCGACTCGAGTGAGTGAGACTGTATTTAGACTTTTTATTTTTTAAAAAGAGTGTAGACCAAATCTGGTGTAGATTGTAGAGTGTATTAGACTGTAGAGTTGTAAAGTGTAAACTGAAAAGACAAAAAATGTACGATGGATGCCTATCAAGAAGGCGATCACGGACCTCTGGAAATGTCTGGTCGAACAGCAATTTTCGCAAACAGCAAGTTCTAAATATGTACAAATAATGTATGTGGGAAAAATTCAAAATTGTCATTTGTCCGAATTGCCTCTTGACTGCATCATCACCCAAAAAACAAACGTGGATAAATAAAAATCTCGAGAATAGATTGCCAAATTGACATTCCCAAGAATATAATTGGTAGTTAATAGTCCAAATCTTATAGTCCAAAGACTTTTTATAAATAACTTTGAACTCTTTGTAGAGTGCATAATAGACTGTAGTGTAAACTATAGTGTTCACTGTGGAGTGTAGACTGTAGAGTCTGTAGAGTGTAGTCTGTAGATTGTAGAGTGTAGACAGTGTAGACTACAGAGAGAGGTATTTATGTAGTATGTATGTAGTGAAAGAACTGACAAGTGACAACTGAGGTCTGACTGTCCGAGTCCATGAGGCTTGAGAGTGAGGGTAAGGGTCTGTGACTCTGTGGGGCTCCTCACTCGAGACTGAGAGACTCTAATAGTAAACTCGCACGACGCACGGCAGCACCATAGAGGATATAGCCGCATAGAGCCTCAAATCCAGATTCCAGAGGGCCTTGAAAAAAACATTTAAAAAAAAATATCCCAAAACCCCAATACAAACCATAAAAAACACCAAAAAAAAATATAAAACATTGTACGGGGGTATTTCTTGCAAATTTAAAAATTGTTATTGATTGGATACAATATCATTTTTTAACACCAAAAAATTGTTTCAGTTTTATTTTTATTTAAAAGAAGGCTAAGAAATAAAAGGCTGCTTCTATAATTTATTCTAAAAATCAGTTGCTTTTTTTCCCAACATCACAATAGAACCAGTCATACAGTCATACCTCTCTATATGTCCGGTTCCCGTATTTAGCAAACCAAAAAATGTACAAATAAAGAGGTAGACAGTTCTGGGTCAGGTTCGCCCGTTCACCCTAACAGGCACAGGTAGAACAAAGAATCACCACTATAATCTGGTATTTACCTGGCATTCATCTGTAGACAAGCAGAATTCAGTGAGCCATACCCTTCGCCAATGTGCACGCCATTAATTGATTGCATATTGTGGTCGCATCAGCACACTTATGTGCACCTGACATTGGTTGCGACATCGTGCATTCTTTCACACAACAACGATCACCACTAGAAGTGTCTTGCATCACGAATTGATAAATAGTGGTTTATGTACGAAGAAGTCTTAGACAATACTACAAGGTACGCTAAAAATGTCATGAATAAAGTTAACACACCCAGCTACATATAGAAATACGAACGTGCTCAGACTTCAGAAGTACAGAGTCTGAGTCTTTGAGAGGAGTCTCACTGAGCGTATGTATTTACATAAACATATACATATATATACACACATATATATATATATATATATATATATGTGTGTGTGTGTCTGTGTCTGTGTGTCTGTGTCTGTGTCTGTTTCTGTGTCTGTGTCTGTGTCTGTGTCTGTGTCTGTGTCTTGTCTGTATCTGTGTCTATGTCTGTGTACGTGTCTGTGTCTTACGTGTCTGTGTCTGTGTCCAGTGTGTAAAATATATATATATATATATATATATATATATATATATATGTATATGCATATATGCATATTGTATCATATATATATATATATATATATTATATATATATATATATATATTATGTATAATATATGTATATATTATATAATATATACGTAAATGCAATATGATGATATACATGTGTTGTGCGTGTGTGTGTGTGATCCCATTGATGTTTGCATGTATGCATGTATGTTATGCATGTGTATATGCATTATGCATGCATTACGCAACGCATCCATATTATATGTATGTATATATATACATATTATTATATTAATAATATTATGTAATGATGGCATTACAAAACGTGCGCATGCGTACGTCCACAGTATGCATTGTATATATGTATTAATAATATTATTATTATTATTATGTATTAATATTAACTATATAACATATTAATATTATTACATAATATGCGATAATAATACGTATGCATGCATACATGACATATACATTATATGTATATATGTGAATACATAATGATGTGTATACATTATTATGTGTATGCATGTATGTATTAATATTATATGGCCGCGTATTAATATTAATATATATATGTACATTATTATAATATATATGCCATATATATATATATTATTATTGCACATATATGTACATGTATTATTGTGCTGTTTTACAATATGTATCATGTATTGACATCATTAATATGTGTAATAATATTATGTACATATTATATATACACATGTATATGATATGTAATAATTGGCATTGTATGCAATATGTGTAATGTAATAACGTATATGTATGTTATATGATATTATTATTATTATTATATGTATTATTATGCATGCATGAATATGCTGTACATTGCATCATCATGTATGTTTATCCATGCATATATTATTATATGATATATTATTATTATATATTATTATATATGATTATGATACATATACATACATATGCATGAATGCATACACTGTCAATACATTAATATATGTGCATGTATATATATACATGGTTGATGATGATGTGCATTATTGCGCGCATTGTGTAATTAATTATTGTATACATATATGTATGTATATATTATTATATATATATATATTATATTGCAATATTACATATTACATACATATATATTATTACGCATATGTATGCATACATATTATTATATTATTATTACGTGCATGCGTGTGTTGATGCAGATACATATGTATATGTATTACATACATTATTGCGTGGCACGAGCGTTTATACGTACGTACGTATATGTATATGTATGTATTACATACATATATATATATACGTACATATTATATGTGCGTGATGATGACGTGCATGCATGCATATACATTATGTATTTGAATATTTAGATAGGATTATATATGTATTGTATGCGTGCGTGTGTGATGAACGTATATATGTATGCGTTTCTGTATAATATATATACATATATATATTATTATATATTGTATATTGTATATATATATATATATATATTATTGGCATATTATATTATATATATATATACATATATATATATATATTGATGCGTTGTGTTGATGTGTGTTGCGTATGGATTATGTATATGTCCAACTATGCATATATTATATATATATAATATATGTCCCATCCATATATATATATATATTATATATATATGTGCGTATATATATATGTCCATATAAACCATATGCGTATATATGTTACATTTATATATATATATATATATATATGTGTGTGTGTGTCTGTCCGTGCGTCCGCGTGTATCCGTGTGGGTGTGGGGTGGGCGTCCGTGTATGTTTGTGTCCGTATGTGCGTGAGTGTGTGTGCATATGTATTGCATGTATGTATATTATTATATATATATTATATATATATATATATATATATTATATATATATATTATATATATATATATATATATATATATGACGCGCAAACATATCTATATATGCATATTTGCATGCGTATGAATATATATATATATATTATATATATAAAGCATATAAAACACATCGATTATGATATATATATAGATGGGTATTTTTTACATATCCATCTATTATAGATAGATATAGATACATATTAATATATATATATATGTATACATGCATATATATATCCATATATATATATAAAACGCGCAACATATCCATATGTGCCGCATGTATGTATATATATATATATATGTATGTATGTATATTTTATATAAAATATATATATATTTGCGTATATATTTATATATATGTATATATATATATATATACAAATATATAAACATGCGCAAAAAACTGTATATATTTATGATGTATGCTCATTACACCTTGTGCATAAACCATGCATTATATGTTTGTGTGTATGCCTTGGGAGATATGGTTACACGTGCGCACGCATTCTCATGTATTATATATTGTTGTGCGTGAGCATCCTCACGGATTACTGATTATATATATTTCCCTGCACAACTGTATATTTATATCGAAAATATATTTGTGTATATATATATTATTGTATATATATATATATATTATCGAATATATATTGAATATATAGATATTATTATATATATATATATATATATGTATATATATGTATATTATTATATTATATATATATATATATATATATATATATATATATATATATATATATATACATACATGCTATACATATGCATAATGTATAAGAATAATAATAATATATACATATATTTGTTTTATATTATATATATATATATATATATGTATGTATATATATATATATATATATATATATATATATATATATATATATATATATATGTATGTATATTATATATATATATATTTGTTTGTATATATATATATATATGTATGTATGTATGTATTTATATATGTATGTATATATGTATATGCGTACATTTGTATACTGATATAGACTTCCATTAGTGATTATAGTCGCAACGACACAGAAGGCCTATGTATTTCAAACTCGTTCTCTCTGTGCATATGCACCATAGCACCTAGTCAATCATGATAATGCTGTTCTCCACGGCATTCACAATGCGCATCATGTACTTATGTCTGTACTATGTTGGTAAAATCTGTTAGAGGCGTCTTTGTAGTTAGTAGGTAGTCCACGCAGACCTGTATCTATAAGCAGCTCTCCGATAAACTTCTTAAGAGTTCATGTGGTTAAGATATGTAGACCGGACACAAATCAATACAGTTTCACACTTGTGGAGAATATTGTATTCGGCATACAGGGCTTGCATATCGACTTAATTTGGTGTACAGCGTTCAAGGTCAGATGCGTGAGGTGGTTCATGTTGTAGATGCTCGATTTGTATTTCGCTACTATCATGAATCGTTCAAATCACGGCGCTGACGATAGATCGTCGTCTTCGAGGTTTCAACCCGAGAATGTTTTTTAGGTATTTGGGCAGGTTAAATTCAGACAGCTTGTAATTCAGTGACCGCGACGACCACGATCTCTGTAGCTTACCCTTCCGTTTTAATGGAGATAAATCCATAGCAGATGGGCCTTTGATACTTGCTTCCGAACAACAACTCTTCGGTAGATGCGTGTCCCACGAGTTCCAGAGGCAATCTTCAAAGTCGGACTTCTCAGCTAGGCACACTTTCTTTCTCGGCTCAGATTGTAATCTTGCCACGAATGTTAGCCACGTGTCGTTCATCCTTTCAAACTCAAGTACTTCATCCTCTTTTAAAATCACAGGCTCTCGTACACCTAAGGAGAGCCGTATGTAATCGCTTCTCATGTATTCGGTGACATCGCCTGTTATAAACTCGCTAAAATCACTCATTGTAGGCTCGCTGTTGGTGATTTTGTTCTCCTTCACCGGGAATATGCCACTTCCAACTGAATTAGAGGGTGTACCAGTTAAGTAACTCCTTTCAGTGTGTTCCAGACTTACGAGATGCTTAACATGTGAAAGCCTTAGAAATTCGTGAGGACGCTTTTGATATGCGTTTTCTTCCGCTTTAATTGTCACATAACCAGCTGATAGCTGACGTGTTTTTGATTCTTGCATAGTTAGTGGTGCAAATCGTGAAAGGGAATTCCTCTGTAGTGGTGCGCTGATTGCTGGTACTGACACGTGCTCAAATTTCGCAGTATAGATTGTCATAATGCTTATATTGCAGTGGGCAGTCACCGTAGGTAGTGTGGTTAGTTTTCAAATACATACATTCATATAGTATGATACTTACCGATCTGAATTGTGAATATATACACACAAGGTGTATGTGAATATTTCAATGTTGTGTACACACTACACACTACACTGTTCACGACCTCCGACTCCCGAGGCTCCACAGTACAGTGTGTACTACTTTTATTTTATCACCCTCTTGTTGTTGATTTGTTTTTTATAAAAAATATAAGCGAACCAAAATTAGCTCTCCGAGCGAACTTCGCTCTTTCCACTTTCGAGCCAATTCGAGCCTTTATTCCGATTCGAGTTCCGACTCTCGAGATCTGAAGCATAGCCTTCTACATAAAAAAAAAAATGAAGACAGATTTCGGCTCGAAGTTTTTTTTTGTTTTTGTGATGTATATTTTTTTTGAACAACCCAATCCAAACCAAATATGAAGTATTTACATATGTACAAACTGTACTGGCGAGTTGCGACGTTTATGTATCTTACTATTTATTTAGTATACATATTAGTTAATCCGCGCGTGTTCGAACTCGAGTGAGAGAGGGTTGAACTTGTACATACATGTTCAGATATTCACTAAAATATTTACCTGTGTGTGTAAAACTGTAAATACAAAAAAAGGTTGGAGCTCCAAAGCCTTTTTTGTTCGGTTTTTTAAAAACAAACAAAAGAAAAATTGACACAATAATTTGAATTCAACAATCGCTGATCGAGGAGTCGAGGTCTCGTGGACGAGCCGAATCACTGGAATACCGAAGATTTATTTCTTTACTCTACTAATCCACTTTATGCCTGTGGCTCATTAGTCACCACTAAAAATGTATTCTCCAATCACCAATCTTTCCACAAGACAGAATCATTTCTGGAATTCTGAGAGACAATTCCAGACTCCATACTCCAGTGGGCCATGCTCCCAGGAGTCTCACTCTCAGCCTCAGGCTCCGTTCTAAAAAAAAAAAGTCACTATTGTCATATGGTGCAGTTGCTTTTAAAAAACAATTAAAAAAAATGCTCACCAAAAAAATAAAAGTCGATTTACTCATTTTAAGAAATTCGAAATTTCAAAATCGGGTTTCGCAGTGGTGATTGTTTTGATGACAGGAAGCTAAAACTGCCTTGGAAAAAAATCGGCCATTATTTGAAGTGGCCATTATATGCCATGGGCGGCCAATATTGAACTTAGGAGCGGGTCCTACAACCACATATGGTGCATATTTAAATAGTTGGCTGTCGATTTGAAAACCTTGAATTCTGTGTCCGTTAATATATAAACAGTTATATAGCGCTATATGATATACATGTGATATTTTATTAACAATCTTTTCAATTCTTGGCCGCCATCTCGGCTGTGACAATGTCGTACACATTTTCAGGCACCTGACGATGTGATGTGTATTTTTTCTTTGCAGACTCCGCAAGCTGTAGCGCTAAGCCATTATTGTATCCAATCTAACTCCGTCTAGCGCTTCAATAAGATTCTACCTTCGAAAATCTTTGGACTGGACAAAAAGGTATGTACAACAATCATCACAATATGTGTTTAACGTTTTCTTGTTGCAGTCGCCACGAACTGGCACTTTACGCCCTTTACCTTCATCTCTTAATCGCCGTCTTTGGTGGCATCATGTATTGTAATGTATGGCTAAAAACGTATGTATGACCACTACTATAGCGATCGGTGCCAGTTATGAGGGTCACATTAATCACAAACACTAAAATAGACTTTTAGGCCCGATGGAATTATGTTTTGAAAAGTTGTGACACTTCGACAGACCTTAGAGAAGACCGGGCATGTCGATTTCTGACCTGAAAAGTCAAAAATACGCACTGGAAGGGTACATACCAAGAAAGCGGTCAATATTTTCAAATTTTGTCAGAATTGAATTTTGAACAGTGTAAAATCTAACAAGTGTCCAGGTGATTTTCTTATTCGGGTCATTGTGAAAATTTTCCGCTATCAAACTCTCGACAAATCGGTTTCATATTTGATGTCCCATAAGTCCAAAACCCATGCCCCCTGTCAAAAACGGTGATTTGGTGGAACATCTTATTTTTTTTTAAAGCAACTACCATACTTGCCTACTCTTGGTACAGCTCGAGCGATGGAGTAAAACGATGTATATTCTTTATTTTATAAACCCTATTAATTGGACAAAGACATCTGCTGCTCTGCACCATATAGAATCTCGGGCGGAATTTGGCAGGAGCTCGGGCCTCGGGCCTCGGTCCTCAAGTCCTCGACTATGTACATACTTCTCGAGTCAAAATATTAGGCTTATGTATCGAAACCAGAGGGCGGAGGGCATAGTCTTCTGAATAGATATTGAAGACAATGGCTATGCGGAGAGGTACATACATACGATAAATACGCTCGAGCCCCGATTATGTTGTCAGAGATGGTACCGAACATCTCGACAAGACTTTTTGAACCCTTATTGTCAGTTTTTGCATAGACCCTAGTCTTTCGTATCACTTGTAAGTTGTAATAGGAACTATACACAAGTCTACTTAGGGACTCTGTCAAGAGTCGTGACTCGGAGTAGTGAACAAGGTTTTAGGGATAGGGTTTCTATTCAGTTGGACTGGGCTCTGATGAACCCGGACCTGAGTTTATATATTCAGAATGGTTGGATAGTTCGGATCGTGGGTTTGATAACTTTGGTATAGGCATTGGCTTAGCCCCATCCTCGCTCCACGACCGGATTATGACTAATAACCTGGTCCTTCTGTAAACTTCGATGGAAATTACTAGGTTTCAAACTATATTAAACTAAAATACAATTTAGTCAATTAGGATTTAGCAGTGGTAGCTTGTGTAAGAATGATCGGGACTGCCTCTTGTTAAGAGCCTAAATATCCTCGATCACACAGGGCGTACCTCTAGCTGTTCTTTATTGAATAATTTTCACTAGAAGTACTAAATGTTCATGACCACTTGCCTAATTTGTAAATAGACATAATAACGTAAGTCACGTTAATACATTAGCTGATATAAATAAAGTTCCATCTGAAGAAAAGTTAAAAAAAGAAAAAGACTTATTGGATTTTGGAGATTGGCGGGAGGACCAAAATCAATAAGTAGTAGTTCGAGATTATAAAATTTAGTTTATAATATCCTACATCTACTAATGTCTCAAATAGGTCCAAGTAGATGAGTCATACCAAATACTCAGGCTATTGGAGCCATCAAAGTGAATTTAGAACACTTTGGAAATATTGGAAAAAGAGCTTGTACTAATTATTTAAAATACAAATAAAACCAATGTATTATCTCAATTGATCTTGATATTTTAGACTGACCGGAGGCCGTATTTCTACACTTCTCGGTATTTCATACTCTACACTAACCTATTCCGCGGCACTACACGATGCAGACCCGATCCGTACCACAGAGATGGGTACTCTACTTAGTAGATCAGCAAGCGAATATATGGAACATTCGATAGGGATAATATTATTTATTTCAAAAATGACAAGTATGTGTGTTACAATGTATGAACATATGGCATGGCTCTCATAGTCGCTGTAGTGGTTCAGGAAAGATTGGCCCATAAGAGCCGATAGGGATAATATTATTTATTTCAAAAATGACAAGTATGTGTGTTACAATGTATGAACATATGGAATGGCTCTCATATTCGCTGTAGTGGTTCAGGAAAGATTGATGGGAAGAAGTGGTCAGTAAATTCCCGTTTGAAGCTTGGGCCAAATGAGTCGACAATGGAAGATATGCGCTGAGTCAATTCGGGCCGGTGTTGACAAAACACTGTTACTATCGAATGTTCCATATATTCGCTTGCTGACCTACTAAGTAGAGTACCCACCTCTGTGGTACGGATCGGTTCTGCGTCGTGTAGTGCCGCGGAATGGGTTAGTGCAGAGTATGAAATACTGAGAAGGACCAGGTTATCCGTCATAATCCGGTCGAGGAGCGAGGATGAGGTAATGCCAATGCCGCACCAGACCACTAATGAATTCGGTATGTGTTGGCTGGCCTGGATCGGAAGTATTATAGGCGGAACCAACAAGCGCGATGATTTAATTTGAACCACAATTTGGAAGTAGTACTTTAACAGAGTGATTAGCCAGAGTATGAGGAACATTTTTTAATGTGTCAGAGACGGGTGAGGGTACGGTGGTTCTTCAACATGCTGGAGAAAAGATCCAGGGTGTTCGTGGAGGGTGTAGAAATACGGCCTCCGGTCAGTCTAAAATATCAAGATCAATTGAGATAATACATTGGTTTTTTATTTGTATTTTAAATAATTTAGTACAAGCTCTTTTTTTCCAATATTTCCAAAGTGTTCTAAATTCACTTTGATGGCTCCAATAGCCTGAGTATTTGGTATGACTCATCTACTTGGACCTATTTGAGACATTAGTAGATGTAGGATATTATAAACTAAATTTTATAATCTCCGAACTACTTCTTATAGGTTTTGGTCCTCCCGCCAATCTTCAAAATCCAATAAGTCTTTTTCTTTTTTTAACTTTTCTTCAGATGGAACTTTATTTATATCAGCTAATGTATTAACGTGACTTACGTTATTATGTCTATTTACAAATTAGGCAAGTGGTCATGAACACTTAGTACTTCTAGTGAAAATTATTCAATAAAGAACAGCTAGAGGTACGCCCTGTGTGATCGAGGATATTTAGGCTCTTAACAAGAGGCAGTCCCGATCATTCTTACACAAGCTACCACTGCTAAATCCTAACTGACTAAATTGTATTTTAATTTAATATAGTTTGAAACCTAGTAATTTCCATCGAAGTTTACATATTTTTTCAGTTATTTAGTAGTTACAGTAGTGTACTGCTTCTAGACTGTCTGACATCGATTTACTATCCAGCAAATACTATGGCTAAGGGTACTTCTAAAGGCAAGGGAGCCGCTAGCTCTAAGCCTGCTAAGCCTGCCGAGGTTCCTGAGGTCCCTGTGGAAACACCTAGCCTGTCTGGAGTTGAGCCTGCCGAGGATACTATTGGGGAAGCAAATTCAAATTCTGAGGTTGGTACAAGGATTATTCTGAGGATGACTCGTCGGATCCTAAAGCCTTGGAAGAAGAGGTATCTACTACCGCGGAAAGGCTCGCCAGCGTCCGTGTATCACCTAGGAGTGAGGCTCAGGACCCCAGCTTGCCCCCCCCTGACCACGTGCCGTCAAATATTGGGGATAAACGTCGAAAGGCTGGAAAATTCGTGGATACGAATGTCGGGGGCATTATAATTCTACATCTAAAGGACACTCCAGCACAAATCCGGCGTGAAAAGGAAGTATTGGACCTGTCCGAAAATTTCGGTTTCGCCATCGATGGAGAAGCCATTCCATTCAGCTCAAATCTTGGGGCCGAAGCTGAGGACGCCATAACTCGACAACGAGTGGTTGGATCCTCTCAATCTCGACGCCAATTGAACCGCACTGAAGCGCTCTTGAAGGAGCTAGCAGCAGCAGCAGTTGTGGACCCTCTATCGTGTCCCACTTGGCTGATATTCTTCCTATACCGAAGAAGAAAAAAAATTCGGGCCGGGTTTCGAACCCGAGACCTACTGGTTTACCAGCCAGTATGTTTACCACTAAGCCAGTTACCACTGGCGAAAGAGATAATATTTCAAAATTTAATCTCTATAGCTCTGATGCTACCATCGACCATCCTCTTGACAAACCTAACCCTGTCAGAGGATATGATCGTATGGAACTCGATGAGGCTTACCATCCTCGTAATATCGACCCTCATTTGCCAACTAACCCTGGTAATCACGATTTTGGCAATCGCTACACCAGTACCTCGTTAGAGAGTTCCCGCTCTAATCCTGAGAATGAGGAAGTGAGAACCAGACATACTCGTCTCAGGCTATTACGCTCTGGTATGCAAGTCCTTGAGGACCGTCTATTGAATGACTCTGACCTTGACGATAGGAAAGCGGATAACATTCGCTATCTAATCGATAACAAGAGAAAGGAAATAGACACCATCTTGGCACTAGCAGCCCGTAGCACTGAGCATGAGCCTCGTGAACACTTAGAACCAAGCTTTATAAAGCAGCTAGGTAACGCGCAGGCTGAGGTCGATTTCTCTACTAATGAGAGTACAGTGGAGACACTGAAGGCCTTCGACCAACTTAAGGAGTCTGCCAGCCTTAGGGATAAGCAGATGATGAATGCCTTTATTCATTTCTGTGAGCCAGGTGAATGGCGAACTATCTTGAAGGTTTCATGAGCCCAACTGGAAAGCCCTACCCTGGCACCAGTTGCGTGATAATATACTTAACACCTTTTTTTTGAAGATGCACGTGACCGTGAACTTCTAGAGTCTCGCAAGTTCTTTGCGAACGATACCACTATTCGAGGTGCTCTAGCTCATATGACACATATGAATACTCGGATGGGTGGTCGTACCTATACTGGCGAATACTTATTAATTTGTCAGATGATGGAGACTCTGGGAGCTAACCTCTTTAAGAAAGTCAATGATGACATCATCGCCTATGGTGATTTGCGATCTATGCCTTGGTCTGTCTTTGCGAAGATAGTACACAAGCATACCAATTCCTCTACTAGAGTACTTAGTACCACGAGCTACACCCAGCCCACTAAGCGAAACGCAGTAGAGACTAATACTGCGCGTAGTACTAAGAAACCTCGCACTACTACTGGAGGGGGGTACTGGCTCTACTTCTACCGAACCGAAAGGTGATAAGAAGGTGAGAGCGCCTTGCAAGAAGTGTGGTTACAACCTCACAAAACGTAATGGCAAGTGGAATGGTAGACACGACCCTGTTAAGTGTGCACCAGGCAAGCCAGATTTTGGACACTATATGAAAGAGTGTGCTACTTGCAAGGGTACTAACGGTTGGCACAAAGAGGATTGCAAGGACTTACCAGACGTCCAAGTTAAGCACTGACAGTACCATATGTGCGCACTAGAGCAAGATTATGAGAAAATGTTCAATAAAATCTATACCAAAGGAGATGAACGTATCTTTCAAACAGTTTTCGTAAATGGAGAAAAAAAGTTATGGCACTATTTGATCCAGGGGCTGAAGTCTCTGCTATCTCATGCCGAGTAGCCTACGCTACAGATATATGGCTGTCCATAACGAAACAACTGATTTAATCTTGGGAAATGGCAAAGTTACTACTTGCGAACAAGCCATTGACTATGCACACATAATGCTGTCAGATAGAAGAGAAGTGAAGACTCACCTAATCGTTACTGACATGTCTCAGAAATACGATTTAATTATAGGTATGACTGATCTTCTCAGTTTAGGTATAAAACTCACTGGTCTATCAGTCAGATGATAATATGTTAAAGATACCTAAACCTCCGGAAGGTGAAGCAAAGGATATGATTCCGCACTTCACCGATATAATTATGGACTTAATTATACAAAACAGGAAGATTGCAATAACTGACTGGTGTATGTTTAAGTTCTCTAATGGGTACGTTAGACTTGACTTGACAAACGTCGACTTCTCTAAGTTAAAGTGTCCTTCACATAACTACGTGAGTTGGAGACACAAAGACGTTGTCAAAACCCAAATCGAAGATTGGTTAAAACAGGGTCTAATTGAAATCAATTATGATGCAACCCCAGTTAACTTAGCTCTCTTAGCGGTCGATCAATATAAATCTGATGGAACGTTTAGTAAAACAAGAGTAGTACTAGACCTGTCGCCAATCAACAAACTAATTCCGCAACATTGTTTTCCCTTACCTAAGATAAGCGAGATACTACGCAAAATGGAGGGTGCGACTATCTTTTCAAGATAGACTTAAAAGCTGCATTCCATCAACTACAGATATATGAGCCTCATAGGAAATACTTTTCCTTTACTTGGCAAGGTAAGAAGTACCAGTTTAAAGGTGCACCTGAAGGCTTACACATGTTACCTTCTTTCTTCCAACAAGTTATGATGGAACTATTTGCGGACCTGTCGTATAACGTATCAGTCTATTTAGATGATATAGTTATCTTTACAAAGACAGCACATGAACATGCTAAACTCGTTAAAGAAGTCTTAAAGCGACTTAATCATGCTAAACTTAAGATTAACGAAGACAAGTGTTCTTTTGCTAAAGATACTATACACTTACTTGGCTACAAAGTATCTGCAGCAGGGGTAGAAATTGATCCTGGCAAGAAACAGTTTCTGTTGGATTTATCAACACCAATTACTGGAAGAGATGTAAACTCTGTGTGTGGGTTTGTTAACTTCTTCTCGGATTCGGTACCGCATCTTTCTCATTACTTAAAGCCTTTCAGTCACCTACGACTGCACAAAGGACCTTTGGGAAAGCTTTGGACTAAAGAATGTGATGATGCATTTAAACTAGTCAAAAGTAAAAGTAATGGACGCACCCATCATGCAGTACCCTGTGGATGGTGTCCCATTCCAAGTAGCAACCGACGCTTCAGATCGAGCGGCAGGTGGAGTGCTTTACCAAACGATAAATGGTAAACCGCGCTACATACAATTCTTTAGCAAGAGTTATAATAAGAGTCAACGGAATTACCCTACCGTTAAACAAGAGCTCCTTGCTATAGTTACTGCGCTAAGACAGTTTAAAGACTACCTTTATGGAAGTTACTTTACTGTCGCCTGTGATCAAAAGTCTCTAACATACTTAAAAGATATGAACCCTGACTCACAGTTGGTGAGCCGCTGGCATGACATTATTGCCAAGTTCGCTTTTAATATAACACACATACCAGGAATACATAACCATCTTCCTGACATGCTCTCTCGACTTGTGCCCGACTACCAGAAAACAGTCAAGGAGTTATTAGCAACCGATTGGATGCCAAATAAGAAATGGTTTAACCTCGCTCAATCACGATGGGGTCCATTTACTGTTGATATGTTCGCCGCAGAACATAACAAACAGGTTTCTGAATATAGGTCGTTGACTCATCCTAAAGGTGATGCATTTCAGCTTGACTTATCAAAGCATAATGCGTGGGCTAACCCACCTTGTCAACTTATCGCACAGTTGTTAAATTATGTTAATATTACTAAATCTACCATTACGCTGTGTTGTCCCTTACGTAACTCCGACCCATGGATACGTGATTTAATTAATATGATTCAAGACGAACCTATTTATGTCGACCGTGAAACCGACACGTTCTTGTATCAGGGATCCTATTCTATTAAGAAGACGCCTTGGAAACACACCATTGTTTGTCGCAACGGTCCTGCAGGTACCACTAAGTGGAAACCCTCAACCACATTCTTAGCTAAACTAGAGGAGTCTAAAGAGTTTGAACAAAAGCTCAAGACTCGTACAACACATGCACCCAACAAGAATGCAGTCTAGGTAATGCCGATTGAGACGGCATTAGATCGTAAAAACATGGAACTAGCTAAAGCCATGGATCAAAGACTCAAAGCTCTAAGAGAACCTGGAGATCGCACTCAACTACTTAAAGCGCTGCTTAAAGAACAGCCAGGAGTTGCGAAACAACTGAAGAAGATACTTTAACAATCTAATGTCGTTAATTACGTATCTCAGGAGTCTACCCCTCCTGATACTGAAGTTGCCCTGTCTAACGGGACTATGGTTCATCCAGCCAGCGTTACACAGAATCTGACTGACTTAGAAGAGCTCGAGAGTAGACTTAAAATAATACATAATTTAACTCATCGAGCATATGAACATACTTAAAAGATGGCTATTCGTGCAGGGCTCGATCACCCAGCGCTGAAAGAAATCATACGTGAAGTATACCGACGCTGTACTGATTGTAAAAAAAAAACCAAATCAAGCGCTACGGTTGGGCACCCCTAAAAAGTGTGACAGAAGACCAACCGATGCGCAGTCATAGTCGATTTGGTTAAACTCCCGCGATCCAAGCATACTGGCGATGTATATATCTGTCATTTCTTATGTGTGGCTTCGGGCTATAACTTGCTTTATGCAATACCGAACAAACGTCCACAAACAGTGGCAGAATTATGCTATCACGTCTTTAATGACTTCGGTTTCCCCCGAGTACTATGTTCTGATAACGGTAGTGAGTTTTGTACCGACGTAATGGAGGCACTTATACTCGTATCAGGCATGACCCATAGGCGTGGTGTTCCTTACAAACCTCAAACGCAGGGTGCAAATGAGACACGTCATAGAGAACTTAAGAAACTCTTGCGTACCGCACTAGACGACGTTGAGGATATGTGGCCTTATCATTTGAAATGGGTTCAGACTCAAATGAATAACTGCATGAATCCTCAAACTGGAACACTCCCGTTTCACTATTTCTTTGGCCGCTATAGTGAATTACAAGCAACGTTTGATAAAACTGCGCCCGAGAAACACGCTACCCCGTGGCTACAAAAGATCGAGCATATGCAGAACGTTGTTTACCCCTGTTTACTCGAGCACAAAAATCGCGTCCTACTTAAAGAGTATGACCGATGGAATAACACTAAGAACATTGTTCAGTCGGCGATTACGTTAACATTATAAATCGCAATGCCAACGTTACCGAACTCTCTTCTAAGACGATAGGACCTTTTGCTATTTCCTACCATGATGAGAAGAGTGATACTTACGAACTGAATAACATTAATGGTACTAGCGCAACTAATCTAGGCACTCACCGTATCCCTACCTCCGAACTCTCATTCGCTCGCTCATTTGATTCTGATGTACCAGTTATGGAGTCACAAGTCAAAGATATAATTGACAAAGCATCCGAAGGGCGGTTACACTTACTACAAGACCCGTTTCATGGATGGGACAGTAGCTTGGCTAACCTCCGATGCATTTCGTGAATCTCGCGACTTTCTTCGTATCTTTGATAAGAAATGGAATAAGCGTTTACATAAGAACACACGAGATAAACGAAAAGGGTTTCCTCAGGTGACTACAAACCCTGACGGATCTGAAATTCCCTATTTGCCACCTACTTCCTACGTGACTAAACTTTCTGATCTGCTTGCCAACAGTGCAGAAAATTGTTCAAACTTACTTACTAATGAAGAACAGCCTTTGGCTAATACCTTACCAAATAATAAACGTAAGGCGCCTACATCGGAAATGGTTACTGGACTAAATACTAAACGACATAGAGTACAACATGAGTCTTGAACTCGTACATATAGGCACATACTTCCTAGATAAGTCATGACCGAAACCGTTTTTACTTTGGTTTTCGCTTTACCAACTAGATCGTATCTTAACGTACGTTCGTAGTTCTAAAAGCTACTGGGGGCTATGTAGAAATACGGCCTCCGGTCAGTCTAAAATATCAAGATCAATTGAGATAATACATTGGTTTTTATTTGTATTTTAAATAATTTAATACAAGCTTTTTTTCCAATGTTTCCAAAGTGTTCTAAATTCACTTTGATGGCTCCAATAGCCTGAGTATTTGGTATGACTCATCTACTTGGACCTATTTGAGACATTAGTAGATGTAGGATATTATAAACTAAATTTTATAATCTCCGAACTACTACTTATAGATTTTGGTCCTCCCGCCAATCTCCAAAATCCAATAAGTCTTTTTCTTTTTCTAACTTTTCTTCAGATGGAACTTTATTTATATCAGCTAATGTATTAACGTGACTTACGTTATTATGTCTATCTACAAATTAGGCATGTGGTCATGAACACTTAGTACTTCTAGTGAGAATTATTCAATAAAGAACAGCTAGAGGTACGCCCTGTGTGATCGAGGATGTTTAGGCTCTTAACAAGAGGCAGTCCCGATCATTCTTACACAAGCTACCACTGCTAAATCCTAACTGACTAAATTGTATTTTAGTATAATATAGTTTGAAACCTAGTAATTTCCATAGAAGTTTACAATAATTTTCATGTGAGCATAGATACTGTACGGGAAGCGCAGTGATGGTTTGTCGTGGGCCCAGCCGGGTTGCGTCAGAGGGGTGCGTGGATTTTTTACAAGATAAACCTCTGGGAGTTATGTTACATGTTTCGAGACAGGCGCTAATTACCCAGTAATAACGTTAACCTCTACTACAATTAAGCGAGAGAACGTAGCCGAGAGATCTGGCTAGTCTCTGTCTATGTACAGTACGTAGGTGAATATATTTTTTTATTCTGAGCTTAAATTTATTTCAGATTCAAACGATGGCGCAGTCGGAGGATAAGAAGAAGCACGATTTTCCACCGCCATTGCAGTACAATGGCCAGCAATTTGATCTGGCACTGCCTTGGCATGAACGCTGGAATAAGTTCAAGATGGATCCAGCTTATCGTAACACAACGAGCGGCTCACAAGGATAAAGCGATATAGTTGTTTTCGGGGTATCATGCTCAGGCTGATTTGTTTATTGTCATACCTGACGCAAAACCTGCAATTAGACATACATGTGAATCAGCTAACAACAGCTACTGTCACGGATATGGAGCGTTTTGTTATGCACAGTTACGGCCTGGCCCGCTATCCGATTTTTAGGGTTTTAGCTCAAACCCTAAAAAAAAACCTAAAACCCTAAAATCGGGCGGGATAACGTGATCAAATTGATGTATTCCTATTAAAGTAGGCACAACATCACAATGCCGAGGCCTCATGATCCCTCCAGGGGGCGCTCATACACCCCTAATTGCCTGCGCCGGCTTTCTGTAATGTTTGTAAGTTACGACATAAAAGTGCAACATATCCCAGGAGGTTTGCAAGCGTCATGCGTTTTGGCCAGATAGGGATGATTACATCACGCATATTTTCAGACGAGTAGTTTCGCCACTGTGGATGCATTCGAAGAGTATCCCGGTAGTACGCCCCACCTGCAGCTTGGCGTATAAGATTAAATATACCATGGTTGCGGTTTACTTGTAGGGGGTTCTCATACTGTCGCAATTCCATGAACTCTACCTGGCGTTTAAAATCACGAATCTGAGTATCAAGCGGTACCGATGGCTTCAGCTTCATTCATGCTAACACTTGTCGGCATGCATTATCCTCCAGGTCTTGCGCTTTTGGAATCGCGCATTGTTATGCCAGTCCAAGATAAAAGCGTGTAACTGTATCTTCTGTGGATTGTCCAAATAATAGTTGCCCTGTGGGTTGGGTGGCCATTCCTTTGGTGTTCATTCGTCCACCGTTATGGAACACGTCTTCAGAGTCTCATTCGACACACGAATTAGACCCTGTAGCGCACGCGCATCGTCTATGCGTTTGTCTGCTTCTGTCTGCTTCATTCGTTGGGTCAGTTGAAAAAATTGCATTTCCATTTCGGCCGCTGTCGATGCAGTAATGCTAGGCTCCGTATGTTCCAAAACTTTATGACGTTTCACTGTCTGTGGGTCTTCCAAGTAGCGGTCGTGATGAACAGGAAGGTGCTTGCGGTATGCAATCGTATCAATAGGGACATTCGCCGCATCCTGAGAATTATTCTGTAACTCATCTGGTGAACGTGGTTTATGGTGACGTTGCAACTTATCACGAAATAATTTCGTTGCCACATGGCTCTAGCTCATCTGTTGCTGCGGTGACTTCATTTCTCTGCGGAAAGCATCAAAGGAACGCTTTACCGAGGACGATGAATTCCGAGGAGTGTCCATGTCCAAGAGTAAATCCACAGGGTCCAAAAAAAAATGGATATCTGTGCCCGATTTTGAGCGTTTGTCAATAATAGCGCTCTGCGAGTAGCATGGACATTATCTTTTGATGCCTGATACCAATCTGGACCATTAACCGGCATCTCCTCAGGGGTCGGAATCTTTTGTGCATGATCTTGAGCGTTCTGCAACAACCGTTCTCTGTGAGTGACATGGACAATACCGTAGGGAGCCGCCTGAGGTACAGGCTTCGTACGTCCAATTTTACGTTTCACGGGGTTAATTTGGTTCATGTTGTTAGCCCCTTTGTCAGGTAACTGGCGGGTGGGTGTCGACCCTGCCTGCGTTGGGTATTGAGGAGCCCAACGTTGTTGCACTGTCGGTTCGGTCTGTGTCTCAGAAAAATCCTTATCTCCTGTCGTCTAGTCCAAGTCCTGGGGTGTAGATGTGTCAATATCCGCCTGTGACAATTCACGGAGTTGGCGGAGTCGCTTTGAATAAGATGAAAATTGTCCGTGGCCTCCTGTACATGCATCATTGTATTCAGGTGTCCTTCTACATCAGAAATCTAGTTTGGGGACTGTTTAATCTTAACCAAGGTTGTAATTGAGTATTGGCCCTCCGAAAGCAAACGGGTCAATTCCAAATGGATTTCTTGGCGTCTTCAGGTGTAGGTTTTTTGGCAAGTGCTGACTCTACCTTATTGCATAGCTTGGTTAAACGGCGAAAATTTATAATCAACCGTCTCAACAACCGATCACAAGCTTGCCTATCCCCCGTTGGCAACGGTCTAGTCTTGGGTTCCGTCATCGTTGAATTTTATTATTCAAACTAAATTGTTTCTTAGTAGAGATAACCTCCAAAGAACGTAGTATAATAAATACAGTAGTCCGGTCACTTAAAAATGTAGTCAAAACCGAGTTGAACTTAAACAAAAGTATTAAGTCTGAAATAAGTGAACTCAGTCAGAAGTGCCGTTACGAACGGCGTGTCTGCTGTATTTATTAATCACGTTCCTGAGTTGTGTGGGACGTGATTTTCTCTAACAACGGCAGATTGTGAAAATCTCCGTATCTAAGATTTTGGTCTCCTAGTTCCTAAATAATGATGACATCCGGTGAGTCATCATTCTCTCACATAAATTATTTATTCTATTCTCTAGTCCGGTCTTCGGGTCCGTTCCTCAATAAAATCCTCCTAGGTCCGAGCCTCTGGTTCGGTCCTAAATTATTTTCCTTAGGTCCGGTCCTAAATTCCTCTTGTCAGTCCGGACCTCTGGTCCAGTCCTAAATCTCTATCTAAGGTACTTTGTCCGGATCGTGACCCTGTTAAGAAAGCTGTAGACTAGAGGCGCGCGAAATTGATGCTATGTATAACTGAACCAACGCGAAGAGAGTAACCCTCATAGCTTGTGGGTTTCTCGTGCATATTGGCGAGGAAGAATCCTAAGAAAGTGCCTGCTGATGATAAATGACAGTGTATTATAGTCCCCAGAATCCGCAATTTCACAATCTCCCAGTAGTTTTGCCTCGGAAGGAGAATTTGCTTAATCATGCCCAGGGAGTTATCGTGCAAATCGCTATTGATCTGGCTTCAGCTTACCATCGACTACGGCTATCGGAGGATTCGCGTGGATATCTGACTTTTTACTCGGCTAATGGCCGGTATCATCAACCTACGTGTCTTTTGGAAGGTGTGCAAAGTGAGTGTTATGACATGCAACATCTCACGCAAATGACTTTTCAGCAGGTTAAGACATTGTTGGCATATACGGATAATATGGATACCGCACAACAGTGGATTTAGAATTGTACATATGTATATATATATATATAAATATATATATATATATATATATATAATGCGTAACTATTAGTTTGAGTTGCATCTTACGTCGGATATATATATTCAGAAAAATATTAAGTTGCAACCACGTAAGTCTCAGATTGTCGTCGTACCGTCGGAAGTCTTGCATGTGTTTGGGAGTGATGTTCTTGAACATGGTTCTATAATTGATCAGGATAGGCTGCAAGATTTCCTTAATACACCGGCACTAACTTATAAACCAGAGGTAGCTTTGTTGTTAGCAATGTTGAGTTGGTGGAGTGGAATGATTCCGAATCATTCTATGATCTTGGAGTCGATTATTCGTCTTACACGTAAACATGGTGTTTTCCACTGGAGTACCGAACAAATGGTGGCACTTGACACAGTATGTTTTAACTCAAGATGCCATTAAATCTGTATGTTCCAACTCCGGATCGACAGCTTGTTTTGTGTACTGATACGTCGAAGTTGGCTTGTGGAGCTTTATTGTTTGTACGTACTCCTGAGAGTATTGTGAAGCATGTTTTCTCTCTGATGCGGAAGTTCTTGCACTTGGCTTGGAATCTAAGACATTGGAGCAACTAGACGAACCTGATTTAATCATGGGCCTAGAGACAATGATGACACAATACTCGGAAACATCTGTCGTGTCCGCGGATACGGTTGCCGATGGCTCACCTTCCGTGAGGTATTAGCCGTAGAATAGTCTGGTGCAGAATACCAGAGTGTATTGAGGAGGTCTTTAAAATCAGGCGCCGGGATGGCACTCATAATTACGAAATAGTATTACGTGAAGTTTTGGATATTGGTATTATCGTTCATGAATTTCATTTCCTGTTTCCGGTCTTGCTAATGTCTAGCACTTTTAATGTGTCGCAGCGTAAATATGGAGCAACAGGTCGGAGTTTGTTGGTTGTGTGTACACAACTAAGAAAGCTTTGTTTATATTGCAGCGTGCAATGTTACCAGTTATTCCTCTATACCGACCATGAGCCCCTTGTGAGTGTTGTAGCCAATCTTTCTAATTATACAGAGCAGGAAACGATACAAGCGGGGTGCTGGTTACGTTCCATAAAGGCGGTACATGAAGTGGAATATGATTTTTCGTTACTGCCCTGGTCCCATTAATTCCTTTGATGATTATCTTTCTAGATGCGCATTGATGCTTCTAGGGGAGAAACGAGTAACCTGGTCTGATCCACTGGAGCAGGTTGGGGTTATGGTCGTTGCGACGGTCACATACTTAAGTCAACGGAATACAGGTTACTGGTAATTGAATCCGAATTAGGTTTGGTATTCCCAGTATTTGTTTTGTGTTGTGCACGCTGTTGAATTGTTTGCGACGCTCGCTAACCACATCTTGGATATTTATGCAAGCGATAGAGTGGGCGGAGGCACGTATGGGTGTGATACTTTTAGAGTGGATTTGGTGGGGAAAGCTTGTTGTGCAAATCCTCCTTGAGTGAAGCTTCTGACATTTGTTCGACATGCCGCTGGTATTCAAGGGTCAGCGGTGGTTCTTTGTGTGTCATTTTGGCCAGAAACACAGTGGATGCGTGAACTCGTACCTATGTTGCAAGTATGTCCGTTTGTCATACCCCATGCGTTTGATACGTACTTGTTGAATGGGGATACGGCAGTTGCACACCCTCCGTGGTTGCACTCTTTGTTGGTCTTTATCAAAGGGGGCAAGCAAGATTTTAACTATGTCATTCCTGATTGGTTTTGGCCAGAAGTGGGACGTACTACACCGCATGCGAATATGTGTCTGGGAAATCACAGAACCACATCGATTTTCGTGTCTGTGGTGCTTTCTCGTAGCTCGGTGCCAAGTTTGGATGACAGTGAATCTGAACAGGTACTTGAAAATGCGCTATATAAAACGCGTACGTCAGAGAATGAAGATCAGCAGGAAATGCTGGAGAATACGACACCTTCCGCTGAAGGGGTAGAACAGGAGGTGGCTTCTCGAGCATGGAAGTGGACTTCAGCTAGGCGATCCCCTTCCTCGAATAAAGTGATAAATCTGGATGCCCAACTTGAGCAGGTGGGCGATTCTGTGTCCCGTGTTAATGATTTCATATCGGTTATGAGTGACCACGAACAAGACGATGAACACTTTGAGGAACGATTGTCTTCGCTCGTAGACTATATGAGTGACCGAACATATGAAGACGAACTCAATGGTGCACCTCCACCGCCTAGTGAGGAACCATCGGAGGCTAGTGTGGTTCCGCAACCTGAAAGTGTCCTTCTTAACGAACAACAATCGGCGAGTTTGGAACACTACGCCCATGACTTAGAGCAAAGCTGTGTAGATTTACCGGCGTTGTCGTCGTGTGTTGAGTTTCAGAAGGTTACATTGAGTACAGGTGAACTAGTGTATCGTGCTGGTTTAGAACCTGATGTCCTGATTGATTTACCTGATGTTAGCCTTGTGTGGATGTGCAACCTACACCGACTTCCACTCGGATTGAGTATGTTATTAGTCATCATCTCTCTACTGATAATCCGTTGTCTACGCGACGAAAGTCCAAAGCTACGGTGGAATCGGTGGATGGTGATGTAATACCTACAATCATCGATCTGGATTAAGTGTTGGCCAGTATATCGCGCCTTAAGCTTACTACGGAGGGTAAACCGGTATCGTCGAATGCAGTCTTGCAGGTAATTTGTAAGTACCATTCTGGATATAGTCCATTGTTGGCGGACCGTCTGCGTGCTTTTATACAGAGCAAGTGTGGTTGGAACATTTCGAGCACACTATTGTCCACAGTGATTGAAACTTGTACGAAATGTATTCGTGTGGGTACACCGTTTGGTCGTAAGAAGGTCTTTTGCAACAACGGGAGCGGGCTACGGAGATTGAGCAGGCAGCAGATCAACCTGGATGTTTAGGTGCTGTTGAAGGATGAATTTGGATTCAATTACGCCCTGGCGGCACAAGGTGGTTTTCTTTACGCGCATTTTCTACTTGGTTACGTCATGATGAGCTAGCGACTGCGAAGGTGCTACGGTTCTGCGATGAGCAATGACATCTGCATGTCACGGTGGGTCGGTACTTAACTGATGAAGAAAGTGTTTCAATTAGTGATGAATTTGCAGCTGATGTGGCTGGTACGGGTAGTACATTCTATACAGTTTCGGTTGGTGAACATGCAGGAAAAGATCGTATTGAGGTTTTCTTGAAAACTTTACAACAATGGCTCAAACGATATTTAGGAGTGGGTGTGCATCACAACCGGCGACATGAAGTACCTATTTTTACTGCCAATTACAATGCTACACACTATGGTAGTTTGTATGGCACCGTATACATTGGATACAGGTCGTCTTTACACTCATCCGGTTGACCGTGAGATTGAACGTTTGTTAGATGATGATATTGGTGCGGACACACCTACAGTGCTGGTTGGTCAGTTGCCCACTCCATGGGAATAAGAGGCGGCAGAATACATTGAGTATGCGAGACAGGCGAATAAACGTTCGGCGGATATCAATCGTGTCGATTGTCCTACGTTTGCCGTTGCGCGACAGGTGACTTTTACACATATGGCTCTCTCAGCTCATAAGTTGGAAGTACTGGCTAGGTCCAACTGTGGTTGTTGCGCTATTCACCTTTGATTCATTATATATATATTGTGGCTTGAATAAGGAATATCGTGTGTATGATAAGATACTTAAGTCTTATGTGAAACCAATTGGACAGCAGGAGAAACTCCCTCGGGGTAATGCTTCTACTTCGGCCTTTGGGTAAATATGTTTCACGATTCCCCTATGCAGCATTAATCGTCTCGGGAGCGACAGGAGCTGGTAAAACTTGATTTCAGTATAGTCTTGATGGGGCGTACCGCGAGTGTGTTAAACTGACGACCAAATACAAACACCCGCGTACGGATGATAAGAATAGTGTTCAAGATAAGTTTTTGATGTCTAAGGCGACGTAAATTACTAATGTGACAGGCAAGCGCGCAACATTGGAGAGGATGTATAGGTTCGTCAATGACGCTGAGTACCGCCAGAAGAAGCTAGCTGAATGGCGATTGAAACATACGAGGACGTTTCTGACGACGATGTCACTGGATCGTGATGATTAGGTGTGCAACGTAGGGGGATAGCGTGCAACTAGATAGTAGTTTAGTTCTATTCCGACCAGAGCCTGTAGTTCGTCTCACGACTGAGAGTCGCCAGACTTGGTGGTTGTAGTAGGGACTGTCGAAAGTCGTCTGAATGACTCCAGCCGGACTCAGAGTAGTGAACAGGGTGGCCTGTCCCTATTTAATTGGACTGGGCTCTGATGCACCCGAACCTGGGTTTATGTAACCAGCATAGGTGGATAGTTAGGATTGTGATAGTAGGTTTGGTATAGGAGCCATAAGAGCCGATAGTTAGTCTAGGAGACTGTCTTTTACAAGTTAGACCTCTGGGAGTTCTACGTGTTTCGAGACAGTCGCTTAATTACCCAGCAATAAAGCTAACCACCACTATACACTAATTATATTTGTTCCAAGTTGTTCTAAGTTCATTCGCTGTAGCCTCAGACTGTAGCAAAAAAAAGAACTGAACTACGGTTGTACCTCGACTGTTATAGGTCGCAGGTTACTATCGTGTGCTACTGCAGTCTGGTTGGGGTTTGGTATTGACGCGTCAATATCTGTCGGTTATGGGTAGGGTCCAGAGCAATCACCCACTTCTAAGGTACAGGCTGTTTGGTACCACAAGGTTTTACAACTCCCCAAGCCGTATTCAAAAAGGACGGCTTAAAAATTGTTTTGAACAGATGTACATTAGAATGTAAAATAGTAAGTATATTCCTAAAGTAGAGTAGTCAGTATAGTCTATCAGGTAAATGTAGGGGAAGGTATAGTGGCTTCGTACTTAGTCTTCCAAGCAATGATATGACCAGCACGGTAGACAGGGTCTTTAGCGAGTGCATAGCCACACTTAAGCCCAGGCTTATTAGCAGTAAACTGTGATGGTTGAAGATGTTGTTTGAGAAACCGCTGATCTTGTTTAATAAAACGACAGTTGTGGATCTTGTGATGGTGGTGATCGGCGAGACCATAATACTGGCGGAAGGCAGTATTAGACTTGTACCGGAACTGAATAGCAGCAGAATACTCGCGAAACGCAGCAGCTAAACGGGTCATGTCTAACTCAGGTACCTTCCAGAATTGACTCTCAAACAATAACAAATTAGTGTAGACCGTAGAACCCCGAGTTCTTCTGACGATTGGGGTAGGGGTTCCGATTGGTTGTCGGTACGCCTTAAGTTTGGAGCGATGAATTCTGTATATTTTGGCGGTAGCAAAAACTTGTATATTAAGCATAACTGGAAGGTTCAAGGACATAACAATAGCAGGGGCCCCAAACGAATATCATCAGAATAGGGTGAGTACTTCTTCTGGTACTACACCACTACCTTCCATTTCGTCTACTTGACTCTCTTCATTCAATCCGCCCTCAGTAGTCCTCTCAGTAGGCAGTGGGCCCTAAATCAGTAAGTTCACTTTTTAATTGCATCGAATCTGTAGCATCTAGAGCCAGATTACCAGAAAACCCAATCCAAAAGTCAAAACCCAGGGTTAACAGATACTGAGTTGTGGATCTAGGATCCAATATTTCTGATATTAGAGTGATCAGAAATATAGCGGGAATACCGGCAGATGATACCTGGTCTCCCGTCTGTGAGAGAAACACTTTTAAGTAATAATTGAGTCTAGTATAGAAAACAACAAATACATATAAAGATACAATGCGAGTCCTTCAGTCCAGGACTTTTACCGAGCTGAGAGATTCGCACCTGAGAATAGGTCTATTGGTTCCATGGTCGCATCTTATCAATTACTCTCAAACTCTACAAATAGCTGGCTTACGGTTTCTCCACTTATACTGACTCCTTCATAAGCTAGACTATTTGCGAGTAGCCATTGTACAAACCCTAAAAACATTTATCGCGATGGCAACGCAGATCTCAAAACTTAACATGCGCTCTCCCAGTCTGTCGTCGTAAAACAATCATTTCTATTTCAAATGGTACAGGGGGTAACGAGGAGGCCACAGATGTGATGGTGTCTGTTCTGTCTACAAATGACATGTGTCCTGACACCGCCCAGCTGCCGAATTTAAGGATGCGCGCCACCACAACTGGTTGAATTACACTTATCAATGCCTCTTCGGCATATGATAGTGACGACAAACACTACGGAATCAATACTCCATGAGTAAAATTGGTTGCCTCACTAAATACTGGTTGACGTATGAAGCCATCATTCTCCTTTTTACGCATGTCGCTGTAACATTTTGTGCATACATTGTCAACGAGTCTGTAGTTACTCGAAGATTCGTTGCGCTCATTTGCACATGTTTTTCAAATTGTTTTCGATTGAGCAGTGTGTACCTTTTAGTATCAAAGTCTTTGTATACCCTTAGTTGTCTATGTTTCCATCTAACAATAAAACGATCGGCATCTGAATTCATAAATATACCGGGAATGGGTTTATAAGCAGTGCAAACATCGCATACAGCAATTGTAAATGTCACAGTTGCTATTTCGAATCTTCTGATACTGTAATCGCGAATCATTGTATCATCATGCTCAGTAGGTGCCACATCACCAGATACAAATAATGGTAATAAAAACGTGTTCTCCATAACCACCCGTATGCACTATTATGTTTTTGTTTCAGTGTTTTGTGAGTTTGTAGGATCTGTTATTTATAGTTTGTTATACCGTATACTCTACACGCCAGATGATTCATGAGCTCACTCGCAATATGTCTGATATCGGCTCCAAGGTTATTAGATGTCTGAATCTGATCCAAATACACGTTGCTGTTGAGCTTATGATAGAGTTTGCTCTGATACTATGTCAGTATTTTGAGAACAGTGTGGTTCTGATGGTGCCTGTGTTACTAATTGTGATGATCTTTCTACAAGCTCACTCAATCTCCTGGCTCCACCTCTACGGTTCACCCCACGTCTACTCCTTACTGGATGCGCATCAGACTGTCCTCCATTCCTGTTGATATTATTTGTTATATTCCTAAGGGCGATATTGGCCAAAAAAAAATTTGAATGCCACTCGACGAACTAGATGGTGCTGTATTCTCATCTTGTGTCTCTATGCCCCTTCTAGAATCATACCCTCTTACTTGCGTACGCTCGTTGTTACATAAGTTTTTCTGTGTATCAGCATCAATATATACATCATTTCTTTGTGAATTTATAGTGTCTCTAAGAGTAGTATCTGCTAACAACTGCAGACCGTTTATAGACATCTTGATTCATTGGAATCCGATGACTGTACATTCTGAATATGCACATATACACCCTGTGATACACATATACACGTATTGCCCACATCATGCCACACAATGTACTTCAACATAAAATATGTTAGATATCAAATTGAATATTATCTGTCAGACTGTCAGTTGGTAAAATTGAATTCCGTCATCAAGTTTTTGCACCAATGAATATAGGTCTAATTGTCTAATTTTGTCAACCAATACGTTTTGATCTCTCTTGGTCCTTGTTGTGATTGGTCAATGAATTCAGAGTGTTTGGGCTCTCTAGTAGGTGAGAATATTCGACAAGTCCCCTCACAGACATGGACCCCCATCATGGCAAAATCGGCACTCTGGTTAACGATAGTGTTGTAAAACTACAAATATTAGTCAACGACTTCAGTGCTGCTGTCACAAAGAAAAATCACCTCACTGCAAACCTTCAGCTGAAAAAAGAAGTCGCGTGTATGGCAACCACATGATCTCTTCTGATAATGCAGGAGAAGCCAATTCTGCACGTAAAATGCAGCCCAGCACAATGTTGGACCAGCTTCGAATTGATCATCCTAGTTGCTATTCCTTGCCAGGTGAAAACGAAATATTTGTTCTGATCTCTACATTGATGTGCACGAGAAGAAAACGGCAGAGAAGAAGGCGTAAAGCTGAAGAAAAGCGGCAAGCTACAGAAGTTAAGAGAGTTGTAGCCGCTCTGGTACGCGGGGAAGCTGCTCCTGTAGAGGTTACATCAGCACATAGACAAAGTGCGCGTACTGTGAAGTTCCCAGCAGTATATGTTACATTCATTATTGTTGCGGTTGCTTCCAATGGAGAGGTAAAATACAATGTGGTATATGCTAGTATGCAAAGCACTATAGAAACGATGGTGCGTTCCCGGCTAACTTCCCTTCATTAGATCTGGCTGAGAAAATATTTAGCTATCAGAAAACTAAGCTAAAAAAATCAGGACAAATAGACAATAATGAAAATAATGCTTCATAGTACTACCGTCGTTACAATTGTTATGTATAGCTAAAGATCATATATATCCTAAATTGCATGAATGCGATGGAATTGCACGCGATATACGAGAGATTACAGGTTTCAGGCCAAATTTTACAGTCAAGGGCTGAAGTCTGAAGGCTGAAAATTGGAAACTGAAGTCAAACCAATATGCAACAACGCAGAAAAGAGCTGTCCCCCAGCATCCACGCCACAGTCCCCATCGATTCAATTAGTAAAATTTCCTTTTCAAGAAAATCTCATGAGTATTTTTACCTGCGAAATTGTTATGCCTGTCCCATACAGAAGATTATCCACGCCCGTCGCGATGCCTGTCACTGTACAGAGGATTGTCTACTTGTCAGAAAAGCTCTTCAGAAAAGTCAACGTTTTCAACAATTTTCATCGAGACAATACACAACAGCACCAATTCGTCAACGTTTTCGACAAATATACATGGTTCAACGCTTATCGCCCAATCCACCTACAGAGTCAAAAAATTCACAATCCAGGTCTTTAGTCTTCAGTTTTCAATTTCCAGCCTTCAGACTTCAGCCTTTGACTGTAAAATTGAGGTGGAGTGAGAAACTATCTTAGGCCAGATATTTTGCAACAAGAAACCCTCTTTGATTTATGGAAGCCATCAGAGTTAGCTCGCTCCCGAGAGCTAATCAAGTTGCTTAAATACTCTCAAGAGCTGAGTTAATACTTAACCGATATCCGAGAGCAAATTAAGTTTTTCAACCGATTCACGAGAGAGGATTAAGTCTGTCGACCACAAAATTCAAAAATAGCTGTGGTTCTATGTGAGTCACAACCTATGCGGAAAGGCATTATGTGATCGGCGTGAGATTTAGTTGCAGAGAAGTTGGAATAGGGATAATACTATTTTTAAAAAAAATGACAAGTATGTATGTTACAATGTATGAACATATGGTATGGCTCTCATAGTCGCTTTAGTGGTTCAGTGTAGTAAGTATACGCGAGATAACTGTATCTCAACGTTCTCCCTCCTCAGGGAGGGGGACGTTGTTCATTTATTAGTAATTATAAACAGTAATCCTAAAATGACTGACTCTTAAATGAGTCATTAGTCATGTGCTGTAAAACCAGCAAAACCCTTAAAACCCAGTTTATCAGATTATTCTGATAAACTGTAAAACTTGTAATAAACCAAAAAAATAATCAAATAAATATAAGTACTTGTATTCTGACCACAACCCCCCCCAAACTGAAGCACTGAACAAAGCAGTGTGCCAGTTTCAGAGATGATAAGAATAGCATAGTACCTTATGTGCTGGCATTATCCTCGAGAGCTAGAGCATTGTGCTGGCATTTATCCTCGAGAGCTAGAGCATTGTGCTGGCATTTATCCTCGAGAGCTAGAGCATTGTGCTGGCATTTATCCTCAGAGAGCTAGAGCATTGTGCTGGCATTTTACCTCAGAGAGCTAGAGGACCCGATGTGTACGTCTCGAGCGACCCGTCGTGTTTGAATTCTTGAAGCTACTGTTCATCTGTGTCAGCATATAGGAGTTTGGCAAGTACAATATAGGACTGTATTTGTGTCGGAGAAAACTGCCAGTGGCAGAAACCGTGCAAACCATTAACCCGCTGTTTCAAAACAATGCCCAAGGAGTTGTTTGATTGATTTCGCTGTGTTATACTCCGAAGCAAGAGTGGCTCATTTAACCTCGCGAGCTTGAGCCGCTGACGATTTTCCCTCGCGAGCTCGAGTGCTAACCGTTTATTCTCGCGAGCTCGAGTGGCTGGTTTATACTCGGGAGCTAGAGTCGCTGCTTTTATACTCAAGAGCTCGAGAGGCTGGTTTATACTCGGGAGCTAGAGTCGCTGCTTTTATACTCAAGAGCTCGAGAGGCTGGTTTATACTCGGGAGCTAGAGTTGCTGGTTTATACTCGGGAGCTAGAGTCGCTGCTTTTTTATACTCAAGAGCTCGAGAGGCTGGTTTATACTCGGGAGCTAGAGTTGCTGGTTTATACTCGGGAGCTAGAGTCGCTGCTTTTATACTCAAGAGCTCGAGTGGCTGGTTTATACTCGGGAGCTAGAGTTGCTGGTTTATGCTCCAGAGCTTGAGCTCGATATCCGAGAACAAAGTTATATTGAAGATAAAGTATTAGACTTGTGCACGTTGGCGCTTACGTGTCCGTGTCTGCGAAGCTTTGTGGTAGGCCGCGATATCGTTGGCATCATCAAAAGCTTCTGCTGTTTCCCACGTTGGTTCGCCTTCTCGCCATCTCACCAGGTATTCTAATTTCCCCGTCTCATCATTCGTACGATGTGTGATAATATGGCGAAACTCCACCCCTCCTTCGGTCCATAAGTCTTCGTTAATTGGTGGGTCTGTGCGTCTATGCACTAAACGGAGGAGTTCCACCCGTACCGGTTTGGTCTTGAATTCTGGTGGGGCGGAACCATCCTTGTTCGCTAACTCGTAGCGTTGGCCGTGTCTAGCTTTGACTACATATGGTCCAAACAATGGCCGCATAGCCTTCGTTGTTCGGCCTTCTGATCGTACCATGACCACATCTCCTTCGTCGAAATGTACCAAGTCGTGAGCATGCAGGCGGTCAAATGTCGTCGTAAGCTTGCCTGTATACTTCTTGGTAATGTGGTGGAGGGTCGGCAATATAGTGTCCTGTAACTGGTCTAATCGTTGTGCCCAGGTGTCATTCGTCATCGGCTGAGAATCCGGTAACTCGTCCGTGAAATCGGCGAACGGAACATGGCGGCGGCCAAAGTACACGCTAAACGGTGCACTCTTATGGCGACGGGATATCCGAAGGTTCTGGTATAGCATCGTAAACGGAAGGCGTTCGTCCCATCGAAGGGAACTGCCTCACAGCATTGTCGAATAGAACGTGTAATCTCCTTGTGACGTCGTTCTGCCGCGCCCAGCACTTGGGGTCGATATGGTGGAGACACCTTATGTAGCATCCCCACTTCCTGGACCAGAAGCTCCACTAACTTGTTGGTGAACTCCTTCCCCATGTCTGTTTGGATTTTACGGGGAAACCATGTTCGCCAAAAAATCTCTATGAGTGTCTGTGTCGTGGTTTCCTTTGTCTTGTCCGGTGTGGCTCGAAGGATAGAATAGCCTGTGGCGATGTCTAAGACGTGAAGAATATAATTGTTCTTGCGTCTGGACTCCAGTGGCATCGGGATGTAGTCCACTTGAATATGGTCCCACGGGTAGCGTGCATCGATGCTAATCATCGGGTGGAAACCTTTACGAAGTGTGTCCTGTCCCAAACATGTGCCACATTGCCGCTTAACTTCTGTGGCTAACTCAAGTGCCCCTGGCCAAATGTGACCGTTCTGACGAAGTTGTTGGACTGTGTCCGCCGCCCCATGATGTCCTTGTTCGTGTTGCGCTTGCGTGAGTTGCGTACGACGCTGTTTCTCCGCCGGACTCGCTTGTGCAAACGCCGGTTGACCCTCTGCATCTGCCAGTGCCACTGAGATTTCTCGCGCTGTGTCTAAGCACATGACATATTTTGTATGCTTTGGTTCTGCAAAACCAAGTCGCTGTGAAAACAGCGGGTCCAGTTTGAATCCATTGGGAGGACCCACCCGTGCTACTACGGTATGACCCCATGGTGTCTTCCCACATGCGTACTTAGCGTACTTGAGGAACGTGTGTGTGTCCGTGGTACCAGCACCGGTTCTGTCTGCAATAACTGCTTGAACAGGTCGAACCATGGTGCTCTTGGTACCCATGGTAGACATACTAGGCCCGTGCGCCGTCGGCTCGTATCTTGCGTAACATCCTGTGTATCTGTTCCCAAGGCGGGTTCATCCATCCATCGACTATCGACCAGTCGTGGGCAAACGCTCCTTCCCCATCATCCTTCGTCCAGAACCGAGGAAGCTGAGCGTTGGTTGGGTCCGCAAATACATCTATGTCATTCGGTCCAAAGTGTTGTTGCGCTTGTTCAAAGTAACTAGGGAATAACTGCCAGCCGTCGGTATACATTATTTCGAGTTCGTCCTGCTCCGCTGTCCCCTCGTGTACTCTACTTAACATGTCCGGGAGCACATTTGACTCTCCTGGTATATGCGATATGGTAAAGTTGAATGGCGCGATGATATGATGCCATCTCTGAAGCATCGGATTAAGCTTGAGCTGTGTGTTCATATATACAAGGGGCCTTGTGGTCCGTGAAGACCGCAAACCGTTGCCCATCCAAGTATTCCCTGAAATGTGTCAGTCCATATACCAATGCCAGTAACTCCTTCATAGGTGTGGCGTAGTTCTGTTGCGCATGGTTCAGAGTCTTACTAAAGAACATTAAGTAATGTTTCTTACCGTTGACCCATTGGAATAGCGCTCCCCTAAACCGTAATCGCTAGCGTCGGTTTCCAAGTTTAGAGGAATGCCGTCGACCGGAAAGTGTAACGCCACAGTATTCACCACTGCGTCTTTCATTGCCTGCCACGCCTGTGCATGTCTCTCCTCCCAACGATCACCTATCAACTCCTTTGGTTTGAGTTTGCAAAATTCGCGCAAGGGTGCAACCGTGTTCGCGAAATTAGGCAGATGTTCGTGGAGGTAATTTGCTAAACCCAACGCCGAGGCTATATCTTTGTATCGTTGTGGTGTGGGCCAGTCGATCAGCTTGGCCTGCTTTTCATGGTCAATGTCAATGCCTTGTGCCGATACTTTCTTCCCTAGGATCATGACTTCGGAGATAGCGAAGTGGCACTTGGCAGGGTTAAGCTTAAAACTGTGGTATGTTAAGCGTTGTATCACCTTCTGCACCGTCCTAACGTGTTCGTCATAACCGTCACTGGCGATAACTATGTCATCGATATAGTGGTGAACCGGTAAGCCATCAAGTATTGTACTCAAGGTACGTTGAAACTGCTGCGTGAGTACATGAAGACCGAACGGTGCTGATGTGAACGAGTACTGATAACGTTCGTGTGTAAAACTAAATAAGTATTGTGAGTCTGGATGGATGGGCAGCCTGTGGTATGCAGCCGATATGTCCAGCGTCGTGTAGTACTTCTTACTCTTGAGGCGAGATATGAGTTCGTTGACCTTGGGGATCAGGAACTGGTCACCAGGAATAAGCGCGTTAACGGCACGCATGTCTAAACACACGCGTACCTTCTTGACGTTGCCTTCCATCATCGAATGTCGGTACCGCAAGGAGAGGAAGATTAACAGTCGTTGGTGTCGTTCGTTTCGTGATCACCAAATCCGTCAACCACTTCTTCACTTGTTCATCCACATAGGGGAGCCATCGATCGGATACAAAGTTACGCGCCGATCGCCGCATCTGCAACGCTTGTTCATGGGTTACTGGGATGGTTACCTCACTCCCTTCCAGACGACAGCGCGCGTTGTCGGCAATTTTCGCATTGGCTTCCAAATCCTGTGCCAACCGTTGGCGTACATCGACGGGTTCCGTCGTGTTAGGTGCTTGTCGGCGTGGTATGGGTTCGAGGAGCTTATCTAGTTCTGTGGGGTCTATTGGTGCAAGTGGCGATTGGATACCGCCTATGTATAGGCCCAAAGCCTTTCAACATATCTTGCCCCACTATAACATCTATACCCGTCGGCAAGTTCATCAATTCTAATGAACCGTCGATAATTCTGGTACCGTACCTTATAGGTACCACTTCCGTCGTCCCCAGTCGAGGAGTTCGCACCGCCTTGTCAGCTAAATATATAAATGACCCAGGTGGTGCCGGAGTTATTGGTCGGCCAAGGAGGTCTGCGGATGTCTGCGAGATACAACTTCTATTTGCTCCCGTGTCTATCAAGGCTTTGAACGTACGTCCGTTGATTTGTACTTGAATATAGACTCGGTTGTCTGACGTCAGCAATGGGTCTTGTATTGCCATCACTGCTCCAATCGTGGTAACAAATATGAAGCTCCTATCCGACTCAGACACCCTCACCTCTCATGCATGATCGGCTACCGACTCCCACGTCTCATAGGTGTGGTTTGGTGGTGACGTCATGTGCTCGAAGTCTTCGTAAAGGATCGTGTTGATATGAATCTCTGTAGCTTCCGATGGTGGAGCCAAGTCTTCGTCCTGTGTAATCGCATTCACCTGTACTTGAGACGTCGGACGTATTGTAACTACGTCTCTAGTCTGGGATGTATTCTGCCCCTGTCCTGCGGTTGACGTTGTGGACGGTCTGTGTACCGATTGTACGTCCCTCAAAGGACGGTTGTTGTCGTATAGCCTTGCCCGACCCTCTGCGCTCACCGCTTGCGACGCCCTGAAATGGTGACACCGTGGGATGTGCCTACCACCTGGTGGCGCCTGTGCCTGGCACCCCGCACAAGTCGTTGGTACCGTAGGTTGGGGCCGTTGAGTCCAATTCTGCGTTTGTCGTCTACTCGTCTGTAGGTTGGGGCGGCTATTGGTGTGGTCGTGACTTCCATTGGTCGTCGGGCCCTCGCGGTTGTTGCGACCCTGGAAACGTGCTGCCGTACGTTGCTGTGCATCCTGAATGTCAGGGCTCAACAGCTGTATAAGCTCGTGTGTCTCCATCAGTTGCCATTTGGGATGCAACTGTAGAGTACGTTCATACGTACGGCCGTTGAGAGCTTCTTCTAACAGTTGTACAATGCAGTGGTTCACTAAATTCTGTTGGAAGTCGGCATCTGTCTGGCACCGTTCACGTGCCCTCCTGTGGTTCTCCATGAGCTGTGTCATTTGTTCCATAAGAGGAGTGTGCATGTTCCGACTTTGGCCCTTGGCTAACTTGCGAAACGCGGGATCGACAGTGGCTTGTGTTTCGTGCGAACAGATCTGTTCGATCTGTAGTTGAGGTGTGCATGTCTTCAACCGTTCAGAGTTGTCGCGGATGTAGTCCAGCGTTGACTTTTCCGCCTTGAAGTAAGATAGTACCTTATGAAACCATGTAAGGTTCCAAGTCTCGTCCAGCCCTGCGATTTGTGCGTTCTTGAACGCCTCGAGGAGAGCCCCTCTTGTGTCCCGTTCCATGATATCATGTAGGTAGTATCTGTTCGACGGCCAATCAGGCCACGTACGTGGTGAAGGTACGGGACGCTTCTCTACCGGTCGGGACTCTAATGTAGCTCGAAGTGTCTCAATCACGCCCCGAAGAGCTTCAGCTCGAGCCGTGTTATTCTCCTCGATTGCTTGGCATAGCTCGTCACTTAACTGTAGTATCCGTGCGTGTAGCGCCTGTCGCCTTTTCTCGATACTAGCCGGTGTGGGCGGAGGCACTGTTGTCTCCTTCTCTTGTCGTTTATGTGTCTGTACATATTCACTGGGCGCTTCTTTCTCGCCCCACTGACGTTGCTGTTGTTGGCGCAGGTTCGTACTTAATCGGTCCTGTCTATTCTTCACCGCCTGCTTACCTTGAGGATTCTGTCTGGCTAATACTTGTTCATGTGCGAACTCTTGAAAAGTTGGTGTGTTCTCACTGGCAGACAGAGTATCATCCTCCTCGGTTGAACTGTCCTCTGACCCTGGTGATTTGTACCCAAGTCCATAAAACGGACGCTCACAGCCTTGAATTCGGAAAGTAGGGTTGTCTTCGTCCTCTGGTACTGCCTGTACCCGTTCGTGTGCGTCAGAAGAACTCTCCCTTAGCGGCCGGCCCTATTGTAGTTCGTCCGGCGTTTATGCGCTGTAACCTCTGTTCGTATTTTTTTCAAAGAGGACTGACTGTTGTTGTGTCATCAGCTCCGTGAGTTTCTGAGCTGACGATTGTTCCCGTGCCGTTTCCTTGTTGTTGGTACGGTTCCGGTGACGCTTCCGCTTGTTAGGTGGGAGGCGTGGTGGGTCATTACTGGGAAATAAGGCCCCTGAGTATCCCGAGATGAACGAGGGGACAGCCCTTCACTGGCTACCTGTTCACCAATAAAAGTCTGACTACTGTCCGCACGCAGGTTGGGTACTTCCTTGGTCTCACCCTCGAATATGACATCCTCGTCAGATTGTGCAGGTCCATTTTTGTTTGCTGTTGGTGGCTGCTTGTCGTCCGCGGAAATAATATGTGGAGCCCCAAGATGTGTCTGTTGTTGCCCCTCCAGTGCCTGACCTGAGTGCGGAGCGGAGCGTTCCGTATGGGACTGACGACGTTTAGTTCCACGTCGGTCGATATCATCTTCCTTGCGGCGCTCAGGATTCAAGAGTTGCTGTCTACGACTTTGGCGGGGGTAGGACATGGTTGGTGAGTTGTTTGTCAATGGAGAACCAGAAATGTGTGCGAATGAACTGATAGAGTACTGAATATAAATATCCATTTTCTATTAAATTTCATCCTTCAAACACATAACGTCTCGACATCGATCTCCGAGGAACTCGTGGGTTCCCTCGTGACTGTTTTATTTCCTACACTAACATAAGTAGTGTGGATAGTCTATATACTCTAACACTACCAGCTGTCTTACTCTTCATCCCACAATAACATATGGTTGAGTGCCTCATTAGTCGGAGCCACTTCTTGTTCTACTCCTCGCCAGCTCTTACTCCGGCCTAATGACGGCCTATTCGCAGGACCCTGTTGGGAACTTCCCTCATCGCTCCTCTTTTTACTCTTCTTACTCGTGATGTCCTTGTCATGTGCTGTTGCGGTTGTTGGAATATGCTTCTTGATCTAAGAACGATTGCTCGTTATTGCACTCCTAAACTAAGCTGCCGTCAACCACACCTTCTGTGCATACTGTTGATCCTCTCCGTTGACCTGATTTATCTGGAAGTTCTAGTGATTTGAGTGTGTTCGCATATCATTTTCACAATTTAACCTTGTATTTACTTGCATCGTTCGTGTTATGTGCGCCCCCACCCTTATATGCTCCTAATAACTCACAGGTGCTTACTTGTGTCTCTGTATGCTTCCTAATATCCCATTCTGAAAACTTTTGTAAAATAATCTAGTATGCCGCTGATTCTTTGCGTCATCGTACTAACCGAGTCGGTACTAACCATGTACATCTCCCATCTCTATTACCCTACTGTGGATCCTAAAGAACTTTCTTCTAACAACTTCTTAAATACAATTTAAGCTCATTAGCTTGCAATACGATTTGTACTTGTCTCACACTGAAAACAACCTTCCTACCTGTACTCACACATGACTACTTATCTGTGGATTCTGACTGATTGTCTGATTTCGTCATTTGATCGTCGTGAGACTTTCCTTGTTGACCCTGGTTAATGTTCTGCTTGATTGGAATGTTCGCTCTTCGGGTTCACTCGTATTAGTAGATTCTTTCTTCATCCTCGTCGTCCACACGTCGTTAATCCAATCTAAATCGTTCAATTCAATCTAAACCGTTCGGATAATCTAAATCGTTCAATTTGATGCGACATTCTCTGTTCGCATTGTCTTTCAATTGTTATACTTATAACAAAAAAAAAATATGTGCCAGCTACTGACTAATTCCTATTCTGTAGCTTTCTCTGTAATTACTAATAAACTAACAACTTCTATGGTAAGTTAAAAATGTAGTAAGTATACGCGAGATAACTGTATCTCAACGTTCTCCCTCCTCAGGGAGGGGGACGTTGTTCATTTATTAGTAATTATAAACAGTAATCCTAAAATGACTGACTCTTAAATGAGTCATTAGTCATGTGCTGTAAAACCAGCAAAACCCTAAAACCCAGTTTATCAGATTATTCTGATAAACTGTAAAACTTGTAATAAACCTAAAATAATCAAATAAATATAAGTACTTGTATTCTGACCACATCAGGAAAGATTGATGGGAAGAAGTGGTCAGTAAATTCCCGTTTGAAGCTTGGGCCAAGTGAGTCGACAATGGAAGATATGCGCTGAGTCAATTCGGGCCGGTGTTGACAAAACACTGTTACTATCGAATGTTCCATATATTCGCTTGCTGACCTACTAAGTAGAGTACCCACCTCTGTGGTACGGATCGGGTCTGCGTCGTGTAGTGCCGCGGAATGGGTTAGTGTAGAGTATGAAATACCGAGAAGGACCAGGTTATTCGTCATAATCCGGTCGAGAAGCGAGGATGGGGCTAAGCCAATGCCGCACCAGACCACGGATGAATTTGGTATGTGTTGGCTGGCCTGGATCGGAAGTATCATAGGCGGAACCAACAAGCGCGATGATTTAGTTTGAACCAAAATTTGGAAGTAGTACTTCAACAGCGTGATTAGCCGGGGTATGGGGAACATCTGTTGATGCGTCAGGGACGGGTGAGGGTACGGTGGTTCTTCAGCATGCTGGAGAAAAGATCCAAGGTGTTCGTGGAGGGTCCAGATACCGTGGAAGTCGTGGCACTCCTGTAATTGTTGAAGGAGGTCAGGGCCAATGGGCGGCAGTTTTGGACCTACCAGGATGCGTCGAATCAGTTGTTGGATGCAGGTAAAGTGGCTGGTAGTGAACTTGTGGCTACCGGGGCAGACAGGGCAGAGACAGCCGTCGGTGCGGTAGTCGAGCAATGTGAACATGTACGTATTCGTTACAATCATAGCACAGAGCCTGATTGGTGTAGACTCGAAGCAGCGATTGAAGCTGTCGTGTCTGGCTGTGTCTCGGTTTGAGGTTGGCGGTTTACCCATAACCAGTTGGTAGTAGTATTGGCGCCGGGCCATTGCCGCGATCTCCTTGTTGGACCAACGTTTTGTTGAGTTCTTCCTGATGTTTTTTTCTTCTTCGGTATAGGAAGAATATCAGCCAAGTGAGACACGATAGAGGGGTCCACAACTGCTGCTGCCGCTAGCTCCTTCAAGAGCGCTTCAGTGCGGTTCAATTGGCGTCGAGATTGAGAGGATCCAACCACTCGTTGTCGAGTTATGGCGTCCTCAGCTTCAGCCCCAAGATTTGAGCTGAATGGAATGGGTTCTCCATCGATGGCGAAACCGAAATTTTCGGACAGGTCCATCCTTTTCACTCCGGATTTGTGCTGGAGTGTCCTTTTGATGGGTCACAGCGTTGGCAGAGGGCTACATGGTCGGGTGTACGCCCGCCCGTGTTTTGTGTACAGTTTTTAGGTGAGCATAGATACTGTATGGAAAGCACAGTGATGGTTTGTCGTTGGCCCAGGCGGGCTGCGTCAGAGGGGTAAGTGGATTTGTGCTGGCCATTGAGTCGAGTTGTATTCCCAGGCAACCTCCGAGGTAGTCCGCAAATGGTCGCGCCGGGAGGAGACCGCAAAAGTGAAGTAAGTTTGTTTGATGTTTGGGAAACCGAGGGTATTTAGTGCCCGTGATGATGGCTGCTGCTTGGATGAGTGCTGAGTTAAAGAGCTCGAACAGGGGGTCCAACGCATCCTTCCATATAGGTGGAGCCCAGGCAATAATGTTCAGCCCATATGTAGCCGTGGATAGGATGAATGTTCTGGACATCACCAGTCGATTGCGGAGGTGTCGCCAGCTGAAGCCATGAAAACCATAAGCGCGGAAAGAAGCGATACCCAGTGACAATGCTGCAACCAGAGATTCCATATGTCTGGCGAGGTTGATTCCTGGTACTCCATGAGAGAGTGGGAACCCCAGATATTTGGAGTGTTTCGGTTCGGCATGTGTGAGCGCTTAGGGGTTTCGTCTGCAAGCGTCGGCGTGATAAGCTCACCATTTATACGGAGGGTTGGCACCGCGTGTCGCAAGTCGGTAGATCGTACTCGGGGTTTAATGACACCCTGTTCGAGGCCAGATTTGCGTCCCCACGCATCAATGTCATCTAAGAAGGGCTGGAGCGAAACCGATCGAGGGGCTTGGATCCGTGTGTCGTCAACAAATAAATAAGAGCGGAGAAGCTTGGGACGAAATTGTGCTAGCGTGACAGCTAAGGAATCCATGTAGATAATAAAGAGCTGGTGGCCGACGATTGAGCCTTGTAGGATGCCATTCGTTCTATGGAATATATACGAGAGCGTGCCGCAGGATAGCATCGAAGTGTTGAAGTGTTCTGCATAAGGTTTCTCATACTGACCATATGAAGTTTTGCCCTGGCCAGCCCAAGCGGCTGAACACTAGCACAAACACCTTAGGTATAAAACCAAAATTGAGGTCAGAAATAAATACATACATTTGCACTTTATTTAAAGCCTACTACATGTAGTGTAAGGCCTCATAGACTTATATATGACTCACAAAAGACCAATACGGTACATTATCTACCTGTTTGACGTCTCTATTACCGAGTTTTGACGACTTTCGACATGGTGTGCATTGGGTAGTGTTATTTTCTGATCTAGAGATTCTATTGACATGTGGTCTTTTTGTATCGCTTAGGAAATACCAAATTAATAAATGGGTAATAAAAAAATCAGGAATCGGACCATTTCCGGAAATAGTGATTTGGATCTGGTTCTTTATATTTTGGCCGGTTTAATCCCTTAGTCGGTGGACGGGGTGTTTAAATAACTGACAAACATAGTGAAATTACGCAACAAACAGTTTTGCTACTGCAAAAACAATGTGATCCTCCCGAAAACTCGAGTATGTACATATAATCTCTAGTTTAGTTTTATCACAAATTGGTTCGTTGTACATTTTGTTTTGCACTATATTTTAAACACCCCATCCATATACTATTAAGGGAACTCGATTTTAAAGAAGTAAACCTAATTCACTATATCCGGCTTTGGATATAATCCCAAGATGTTTTCACTAGACCTTTTTTTAGATAAATTTCAATTGAATTTTGCGAAGGTGCCAAGTTGATATTCTATTGGCTCGTGCAGTCACGTATCAATGTATTCAAAAAACAGGATTGTGCACTTTTTGACCATGTCAAATCTTGGGTTTCCAGGTCGAGTTTTACCAGTTTGAACCTTCTAAGGATACTAATATATCCCTGAGGACAATAAAATGCCAAATTTTGTCGTCATTATGTCCATAGCATTTCCTACTATATTTTGGCGGGTCCGGAGACAAAACACTACCATAGCTACTCATTTTACTACTATACACGCCATGAACCAATGAAACTTTTCGATACGAGACACACTCAAATGAAGAATCATTGTAATCCGCATAATAAAGAAGCAAACCTAATTCACTATATCCGGCTTTGGATGTAATCCCAAGATGTTTTCACTAGACCTTTTTTTAGATAAATTTCAATTGAATTTTACGAAGGTGCCAAGTTGATACTCTATTGGCTCATGCAGTCACGTATCAATGTATTTAAAAAAACAGGATTGTGCACTTTTGACCATGTCAAATCTTGGGTTTCAGGTCGAGTTTTACCAGTTTGAACTTTCTAAGGATACTAATATATCCCTGAGGACAAAAATAAAATGCCAAATTTTGTCATCATTATGTCCATAGCATTTCCTACTATATTTTGGCGGGTCCGGGGACAAAACACTATCATAGCTACTCATTTTACTACTATACACGCCATGAACCAATGAAACTTTTCGATACGAGACACACTCAAATGAAGAATCATTGTAATCCGCATAAGAATCGCCAATATTAGTCCCTGTGTGGGATGCAGCATAAACAAGTACTTTCTGTAATGAAACCGGGTAGAAATAGTAAACAATAAGTCAAAAAGCAATACAAATTCTACATTCATATTGCCCACACAGCGAAAGTTGTACAATGATCGATACTAGTGACAACAGTAGTGGTAGTTCATCGGAAGACTCATATATATATATATATATATATATATATATATATATATATATATATGTGTGTGTGTGTATATATATATATATATATAAATATATATAGAGGAAATACTCTAAATGTACATGGCCTACATGAGAAAGTCACTAAATGTACATACAGATTTACGGGTACGTTTTCTAATTACCCAATTAAAACCGCTAAATGTGATATTCAATTCCTTTCTCTCAAACAAAAAATTTAAAAAGTACATTTAGAGACTTTTTTATGTACATTTAGTGACTTTCCAGTGCTGTATTTTTTTTTGATGACGCAAAAAATAAAAAATGATTTTTATTATTTTTATCAGGTTCAAAATGCCACTTGAGTGTGCCAACAACCGACTCACGCATCTGCAAAATCTTGTGTTGATGTATAACATATATATATATATATATATATATATATATATATATATATATATATATATATATATATATATATGCCATGTATGTAAAAGTCCAAGAAATACACACAGCTTCAGCACTTAATATCATTGTGTTCTGAGCTTTATCTTACGATACTCTTTACTTTGTTTGCTACTTGGATAAGACACACGATCTGAGAAGAATGCCTGTTGAAGTTAGTGAGAGCATAACGACAGCAAATTGTATCATACCGAAGAGTAGATTAAACATGTCGATATGAAGGTATGTGTTTGTGTGTGTGTGTGGATGTGCGTGTGTGTGGGTGTGTGCGTCCATGAACGTATGTGTGTGTGTGTGTTCTGTGTGTACGTGCGCGTGTGTGTGTGTGTGCACGCGCGCGTGTGTGTGCTTGTGTGTGCGGCTGCATGTGTGTGTGTGTGCGTTGTATTATTATATATATATTATTATTATTATTATTATTATTATATATATATATATATATATATATTATATATATATATATATATATAACATATATATATATATATATATATATATATGATTATATATATATATATATATATATATATATATATATACATATATATATATATATATATATATATATATATATATATATATATATATATATATATATATATATATACATATATATATATATATATACATATATATATATATATATATATATATATATATATATATATATATATATATATATATATATATATATATATATATATATATGCTGTCTTTGTAAAGATAACTATATCATCTGAATATACTGATAAGTTATCAGAAAGGTCCGCAAATAGTTCCATCATAACTTGTTGGAAGAAAGAAGGAAACATGTGTAAGCCTTCAGGGGCACCTTTAAACTGCTTTTTCTTACCTTGCCAAGTAAAGGAAAAGCATTTCCTATGCGACTCATATATTTGTAATTGATGGAATGCAGCTTTTAGGCGTACCTTGGAAAAGATAGTCGCGCCTTACATCTTGCGTAGTATCTCGCTTATCTTTGGTAAGGGAAAACTATGTTGCGGAATTAGTTTGTTGATTGACGATAGGCCTAGTACTACTCCTGTTTTACTAAACGTTCCATCAGATTTATATTGATCGACCGCTAAGGGGGCTAAGTTAACAGGGGTTGCATTATAATTGACTTCAATTAGACTCTGTTTTAACTAATCTCCAATTTGGGGTTTGACAACGTCTTTGTGTCTCCAACTCACGTAGTTATGCGAAGGACACTTTAACTTAAAGAAGTCGACGTTTGTTAAGTCAAGCTTAACGTACCCGTCAGGAAACTTAAACATACACTAGTCAGTTATTGCAATCTTTCTGTTTTGTATAATTAAGTCATAATTATATCGGTAAAGTGCGGAATTTCACCTTCCGGAGGTTTAGGTATCTTTAACATAATATCATCTGACTGATCTTTATTTGGGTCTAACCCATTTGGCAGACCAGTGAGAGTTATACCTAAACCGAGAAAATCGGTCAAACCTATGTAAACTTTGTTGGATATTTCTATATTTTAAACTATGTTATCTAAACTAAGATACGATTCAAGTCAGTTAGGATTTAGCAGTGGTAGCTTGCGTAAGAATGATCGGGACTGCCTCTTGGTAAGAGCCTCAATATTCTCGATCACACAGAACGTACCTCTAGCTGTTCTTTATTAAATAATTTTCACGAAGTACCAAGTGTTCATGACCACTTGCCTATTTTGTAGATAGACATAATAACGTAAGTCAAGTTAATGCATTGGCTAATATTAATAAAGTTCCATCTGAAGAAAAGTTAAAAAAAGAAAAAGACTTAATGGATTTTGGAGATTGGCAGGAGGACCAAAATATATAAGTAGTAGTTCGGAGATTATAAAATTTAGTTTATAATATCCTACATCTACTATCGTCTCAAATAGTTCCAAAGAAATGAGTCATACCAAATACTCAGGCTATTGTAGCCATCGAAGTGAATTTAGAACATTTTGGAAATATTGGAAAAAGAATTTGTTTTAAATTATTATAAATACAATTAAAAACCAATATGTTATCTCATTTGACCTTGATATTTTAGACTGGCCAGAGGCCGTATTTCTACATAACCCCCAGTAGCTTTTAGGACTACGGACGTACGTGAAGGTACGATCTAGTTCGTGAGCGTAAACCAAAGTAAAACGGTTTCGGTCATGGCTTATCGAGTAAGTATGTGCCTATATGAACGTGTTCAAGACTCATGTTGTACTCTATGTCGTTTGGTATTTGGTTCAGTAATAATTTCCGATGTAGATGTCTTACGTTTATTACTTTGTAAGATAATAGCCGAAGGTTGTTCTTCATTAGTAAGTAAGTTCGAAGAATTTTCTACTCTGTTGGTACTCAAATCTGAAAGCCTAGTCACATAGGAAATAGGTGACAAATAGGAAATTTCAGATCCATCCAGGTTTGTAGTCACCTGAGGAAACCCTTTCCGCTTATCTCGTTAGCCAAGCTACTGTTCCATCCATAAAACGGGTCTTGTAGTAAGTGAAACCGTCTACGAATATTTTGTCTATTATATCTTTGACTTGTGACTCCATAACTGGGATATCAGAATCAAATGAGCGAGCGAATGAGAGTTCGGAGGTAGGGATACGGTGAGTACCTAGATTAGTTGCGCTAGTACCATCTATGTTATTCACTTCGTAAGTATCACTCTTCTCATCATGGTAGGAAATAACAAAAGGTCGGATTGTCTTAGAAGAGAGTTCGGTAACGTTGGCATTGCGATTTATAATGTTAACATAATCGCTAACTTTGAACTGAACAATGTTCTTGGTGTTATTCCATCGGTCATACGCTTTAAGTAGGACACAATTTTTGTGCCCGAGTAAATAGGGGTAAACAATGTTCTGCATATGCTCAATCTTTTGTAGCCACGGAGTAACGTGTTTCTCGGGCGCAGTTTTGTCAAACGTTGCTTGTGATTCACTATAGCGGCCAAAGGAATAGTGAAACGGGAGTGTTGCAGTTTGAGGATTCATGCAGTTATTCATTTGAGTCTGAACCCATTTCAAATGATAAGGCCACGTATCCTCAACGTCGTCTAGTGCGGTACGCAAGAGTTTCTTAAGTTCTCTATGACGTGTCTCATTTGCACCCTGCGTTTGAGGTTTGTAAGGAACACCACGCCTATGGGTCATGCCTGATACGAGTATAAGTGCCTCCATTACGTCGGTACAAAACTCACTACCGTTATCAGCACATAGTACTCGGGGGAAACCGAAGTCATTAAAGGCGTGATAGCATAATTCTGCCACTGTTTGTGGACGTTTGTTCGGTATTGCATAAAGCAAGTTATAGCCCGAAGCCACACATAAGAAATGACAGATATATACATCGCCAGTATGCTTGGATCGCGGGAGTTAACCAAATCGACTATGACTCGGCGCATCGGTTGGTCTTCTGTCACACTTTTTAGGGGTGCCCAACCGTAGCGCTTGATTTGGTTTTTTTTTTACAATCAGTACAGCGTCGGTATACTTCACGTATGATTTCTTTCAGCGCTGGGTGATCGAGCCCTGCACGAATAGCCATCTTTTAAGTATGTTCATATGCTCGATGAGTTAAATTATGTATTATTTTAAGTCTACTCTCGAGCTCCTCTAAGTCAGTCAGATTCTGTGTAACGCTGGCTGGATGAACCATAGTCCCGTTAGACAGGGCAACTTCAGTATCAGGAGGGGTAGACTCCTGAGATACGTAATTAACGACATTAGATTGTTAAAGTATCTTCTTCAGTTGTTTCGCAATTCCTGGCTGTTCTTTAAGCAGCGCTTTAAGTAGTTGAGTGCGAGCTCCAGGTTCTCTTAGAGCTTGTCTTTGATCCATGGCTTTAGCTAGTTCCATGCTTTTACGATCTAATGCCGTCTCAATCGGCATTACCTAGACATGTGTTGTACGAGTCTTGAGCTTTTGTTCAAACCTTTTAGACTCCTCTAGTTTAGCTAAGAATGTGGTTGAGGGTTTCCACTTAGTGGTACCTGCAGGACCGATGTGACAAACAATGGTGTGTTTCCAAGGTGTCTTATTAATAGAATAGGATCCCTGATACAAGAACGTGTCGGTTTCACGGTTGATATAGATAGGCTTGTCCTATATCATATTAATTAAATCACGTATCCATGGGTCGGAGCTACGTAAGGGACAACACAGCGTAATGGCAGACTTAGTAATATTAACAACTGTGCGATAAGTTGCCAAGGTGGGTTAGCTCACGTATTATGCTTTGATAAGTCAAGTTGAAAGGTATCACCTTTAGGATGAGTCAACGACCTATAATCAGAAACCTGTTTGTTATGTTCTGCAGCGAACATATTAATAGTAAATGGTCCACAGCTTGATTGAGCGAGGTAGTACCATTTTTTATTAAGCATCCAAGCAGTTGCTAATAACTCTTCAACTGTTTTCTGGTAGTCAGGAACAAGTCGAGAGAGCATGTCAGGAAGATGATTATGTATTCCTGGTATGTGTGTAATGTTAAAAGCGAACTTAGCAATAATGTCATACAAGCGGCTCACCAACAGTGAATCAGGGTTCATATCTTTTAGATATGATAATGACTTTTGATCACAGGCGACAGTGAAGTAGCTTCCAGAAAGGTAGTCTTTAAACTGTGTAGTAAGTATACGCGAGATAACTGTATCTCAACGTTCTCCCTCCTCAGGGAGGGGGACGTTGTTCATTTATTAGTAATTATAAACAGTAATCCCAAAATGACTGACTCTTAAATGAGTCATTAGTCATGTGCTGTAAAACCAGGAAAACCCTAAAACCCAGTTTATCAGATTATTCTGATAAACTGTAAAACTTGTAATAAACCTAAAATAATCAAATAAATCTAAGTACTTGTGTTCTGACCACAACTGTCTTAGCGCAGTAACTATAGCAAGGAGCTCTTGTTAAACGGTAGGGTAATTCCGTTGACTCTTATTATAACTCTTACTAAAAACTTGTATGTAACGTGGTTTGCCATTTATCGTTCGGTATAGTACTCCACCTACCGCTTGATCTGAAGCGTCGGTTGCTACTTAGAATGGGACACCATCCACAGGATATTGCATGATGGGTGCGTCCATTACTTTACTTTTGACTAGCTTGAATGCATCATCACATTCTTTAGTCCAGAGCTTTTCCAAAGGTCCTTTGTGCAGCCGTAGGTGACTGAAAAGCTTTAAGTGATGAAAAATATGAGGTACCGAATCTGAGAAAAAGTTAACAAACCCACACATAGAGTTTACATCTCTTCCAGTAATCGGTGTTGATAAATCCGACAGAAATTGTTTCTTGCCAGGATCAATTTCTACCCCTACTGCATATATCTTGTAATTAAGTAAGTGTATAGTATTATCAGCAAAAGAACACTTGTCCTCGTTAATTTTAAGTTTGTCATCGTTTAGTCGCTTTAAGACTTTCTTAACGATTTTAGCATGTTCATGTGCTGTCTTTGTAAAGATAACTATATCATCTAAATAAACTGATACGTTATTCAACAGGTCCGGAAATAGTTCCATCATAACTTGTTGAAAGCAAGAAGGTAACATGTGTAAGCCTTCAGGTGCACCTTTAAACTGGTACTTCTTACTGTAGAAATACGGCCTCCGGTCAGTCTAAAATATCAAGATCAATTGAGATAATACATTGGTTTTTATTTGTATTTTAAATAATTTAGTACAAGCTCTTTTTCCAATATTTCCAAAGTGTTCTAAATTCACTTTGATGGCTCCAATAGCCTGAGTATTTGGTATGACTCATCTACTTGGACCTATTTGAGACATTAGTAGATGTAGGATATTATAAACTAAATTTTATAATCTCCGAACTACTACTTATAGATTTTGGTCCTCCCGCCAATCTCCAAAATCCAATAAGTCTTTTTCTTTTTTTTTTAACTTTTCTTCAGATGGAACTTTATTTATATCAGCTAATGTATTAACGTGACTTACGTTATTATGTCTATTTACAAATTAGGCAAGTGGTCATGAACACTTAGTACTTCTAGTGAAAATTATTCAATAAAGAACAGCTAGAGGTACGCCCTGTGTGATCGAGGATATTTAGGCTCTTAACAAGAGGCAGTCCCGATCATTCTTACACAAGCTACCACTGCTAAATCCTAACTGACTAAATTGTATTTTAGTTTAATATAGTTTGAAACCTAGTAATTTCCATCGAAGTTTACATATTTTTCAGTTATATAGTAGTTACAGTAGTGTACTGCTTCTAGACTGTCTGACATCGATTTACTATCCAGCAAATACTATGGCTAAGGGTACTTCTAAAGGCAAGGAAGCCGCTAGCTCTAAGCCTGCTAAGCCTGTCGAGGTTCCTGAGGTCCCTGTGGAAACACCTAGCCTGTCTGGAGTTGAGCCTGCCGAGGATACTGTTGGGGAAGCAAATTCTGAGGTTGGTACAGAGGATTATTCTGAGGATGACTCGTCGGATCCCTAAAGCCTTGGAAGAAGAGGTATCTACTACCGCGGAAAGGCTCGCCAGCGTCCGTGTATCACTTAGGAGTGAAGCTCAGGACCCCAGCTTGCCCCCCTGACCACGTGCCGTCAAATATTGGGGATAAACGTCGAAAGGCTGGAAAATTTGTGGATACGAATGTCGGGGCATTATAACTCTACATCTAAAGGACACTCCAGCACAAATCCGGCGTGAAAAGGAAGTATTGGACCTGTCCGAAAATTTCGGTTTCGCCATCGATGGAGAAGCCATTCCATTCAGCTCAAATCTTGGGGCCGAAGCTGAGGACGCCATAACTCGACAACGAGTGGTTGGATCCTCTCAATCTCGACGCCAATTGAACCGCACTGAAGCGCTCTTGAAGGAGCTAGCGGCAGCAGCAGTTGTGGACCCTCTATCGTGTCCCACTTGGCTGATATTCTTCCTATACCGAAGAAGAAAAAGAATTCGGGCCGGGTTTCGAACCCGAGACCTACTGGTTTACCAGCCAGTATGTTTACCACTAAGCCAGTTACCACTGGCGAGAGATAATATTTCAAAATTTAATCTCTATAGCTCTGATGCTACCATCGACCATCCTCTTGACAAACCTAACCCTGTCAGAGGATATGATCGTATGGAACTCGATGAGGCTTACCATCCTCGTAATATCGACCCTCATTTGCCAACTAACCCTGGTAATCACGATTTTGGCAATCGCTACACCAGTACCTCGTTAGAGAGTTCCCGCTCTAATCCTGAGGATGAGGAAGTGAGAACCAGACATACTCGTCTCAGGCTATTACGCTCTGGTATGCAAGTCCTTGAGGACCGTCTATTGAATGACTCTGACCTTGACGATAGGAAAGCGGATAACATTCGCTATCTAATCGATAACAAGAGAAAGGAAATAGACCCATCTTGGCACTAGCAGCCCGTAGCACTGAGCATGAGCCTCGTGAACACTTAGAACCAAGCTTTATAAAGCAGCTAGGTAACGCGCAGGCTGAGGTCGATTTCTCTACTAATGAGAGTACAGTGGAGACACTGAAGGCCTTCGACCAACTTAAGGAGTCTGCCAGCCTTAGGGATAAGCAGATGATGAATGCCTTTATTCATTTCTGTGAGCCAGGTGAATGACG